>JAJPUD010008097.1:0-71966 GCA_023553655.1 Myrmecobius fasciatus | reverse complement strand
AGAGAGAGAGAGACAGAGAGAGAGACAGAGAGACAGAGAGAGACAGACAGAGAGAGAGAGAGAGAGAGAGAGAGAGAGAGAGAGAGAGAGAGAGAGAGGAGGGGGGGAGGGGGAGAGAGAGGGAGAGAGGGAGAGAAAGAAGGAAGAGGGGAAAAGAGGGAGGGGGAGGGGGAGGAGGAGGGGGGAAGGGTAGACAGGGGGGAGAGAGAGGAAGGGGGAGGGGAAGAGAGGAAAGAGGAAGGGGAGAGGGGAGAAGAGAGAGGAAGAAAAGGAGGAAGAAAGAGGGAGGGAGAGGTCTTTTTTTAATTTTTATTTTCCCCCTAATATGGGAGAATATGGAAATAGGTTTTACATGACTTCATATGTATGCTGGGTATCATATTGCTTGCCTCTCATTAAATGGGGAAGGAAGCTAATCTAGGTCCCATTTAGCTCTAAATCTATTTCCTGAGGATCTAGAATTCCTAGGTTTTGGAGAAGTCTGTATACTCTCTTGGAATTGACTAGAACTAGGATGAGTCACAATTATGTAGTTACACTGTAAATATTATGTTGTGTATTGTTTGTTGATTTCATTATTTCTATCTAAAGTGGATTTAAAGTATAGAATATAGAATGGTAGACTTAAAAGTCAAGAAGATCTGGATTCAGAATCTTGCCTCTGACATTCACTCACTGTTTGAACTTGGGCAAAACATTAAACTTCCTAGTCTCAGTTTTCTCTGACATAAAGGGACCATTAATAGCACCTACTCCACAGGATTATTGTGAAGCTCAAATGAGATAATACATGTTTATATATATATATATATGGCTTTGCAAACCTTAAAGTTCTGTACAAATATAAGGTATCATAGTTATTCTTAAATCTCTGTACACAGTTGGGCAGTGGAGAGTTAGTAGACCTTCCTTAGAGCCAGGCAGACCCAGGTCCAAGATCTACCTTTGGTAGATACTGGTTTGGGGACCCTGAGCCCCATTTAGCCTCTCAGAGATTTAGACTATCCACAGAGAACTTGCCAATCTGCACTGATAGAGGACATTTTCTCACCTGAAAATTCCCCTTACCAATGAAATCACAGATCTTGTCCTTGTCCCCTGTCCTAATCCTCATATAGTTAGTCATGTTCTGTCTGTTCCCTTTGGGAATGCTAAGGGCACACGGTTAAATCTCAGTAAAATGTAATGCTTTCAGGATCAGGTGTGGTTATTTCAGTAGATGTAGCTTGGAGTATATTTATTCTTACTGGGAAAACCCAACCTGACCATATCTTCTAGATTTGATGGGTCCATAGGGGAAGAAGAAAGGGAAGGGAATAAGCATTTATGTTGATGTTGCTCAGTTCTGTCTGACTCTTTGTGACCTTATGGTTGATCCATGTGGAGTTTTCTTGGCAAGATTTTCCATTTCTTCTCCAGTGGATTAAAGCAGACAGAGGTCATGCAGTAAGTATCTACAGCTGGAATTCAGGTCTTCTTGATTACAGGCCCAGAACTCTATACACTCTTTTTGCCTAGCTGCCTCCTAGGCAAACAGAGATTAAGTGACTTGCTCAAAATCACATAGCTGAATCCCAACTCCAGCCCCAGTATTCTATCCACTGACAATCTAGTCACCTCAGGCATTTATATAACACTTCCTCTATGCCAGGCACTAAGTGCTTTTTACAATCATTACCTCATGTTTAATGGCAGCCACTCAGAAAGAGAGAACTAGAGGTTTTCTATGAAAACCATAAGAAGCTTGGCAAGTTCCTAGCATTTTTGCTCAGAGGGGTAGACAAGGGTTAGTAACTATTGAGTAAAATTAGGTGACTAAAAACATATTCCCAAGCAAAGGGAAATAATAGTCACAGATTAATGTATTCATTGATTATTTTTAACAACATGAAATTCTTTAATTTCAATTAAATAATCATTAATTTTCAACCAAAATATCTTTCAATGCGCAAAAAAACTGTCCTAGGTGCTGTGAATACAAAGATTAACCACCAAATGGTTCCTGTCGTCAAGGAGTTTAATTTTACTTTGATATCAGGATTAACACCAGTTGTTTTTATGCCAGGCCCTGGAATCATTGTGTTCTCTGAGTCTGATTTGACTTCTGGTGGCAGAAAGGTAAGGAGGAATGGACAGGTTTCAGTGACTGCCACTGTAGAGGCTTATATTTTAATGGGGGGAGCAACCAAGATGTCATCACTGATATATCTTTTTCTCCCCTGTCTAAGACAAAGCTTCAGTTTAAAATATGATTACTGTTTCCAATTTTTTTATTAAAGCTTTTTATTTGCAAAACATATGCATGGATAATTTTTCAGCATTGACCCTTGCAAAACTTTCTGTTCCAAATTTTTCCCTCCTTCCTCCCCACCCCCATCCCCACCCCTAGATGGCAGGTAGTACAATACATGTTAACTATTAAAATATATGATAAATCCAATATATGTATACATTATTTATACAGTTATCTTGCTGCACAAGAAAAATAGGATCTACAAAGAAAAAAAATCTAAGAAGGAAAACAAAATTCAAGCAAACATCAACAGAAAGCATGAAAATGCTATGTTATGGTCCAAACTCAGATCCCACAGGCCTCTCTCTGGATGTAAATGGATTTCTTCATCACTGAACAATTAGAACTGGTTTGAAACATCTCATTGTTGAAGAGAGCCATGTCCTTCAGAATTGATCATCATATAGTCTTGTTGCCTTGTATAATGATCTGGTTCTACTCATTTCACTTTGCATCAGTTCATGCAAGTCTCTCTAGGCCTCTCTGAAATCATCCTGCTGGTCGTTTCTTACAGAACAATAATATTCCATAATATGCATATAACATAATTTATTCAGTCATTCTCCAATTGATGGGCATCCATTCAGTTTCCAGTTTCTAGCCACTACAAAAAGGGCTGCCATAAACATTTTTGCACATGTGGGTTCCTTTCCATCTTGTAAGATCTCTCTGGGATATAGGCCCAGTAGAAACACTGCTGGGTCAAAGGATATACACAGTTTGATAATTTTTTGAGCATAGTTCCAAATTGCTCTCCAGAATGGTTGGATCTGTTCACAGTTCCACCAACAATGTATCAGTGTCCCAGTTTTCCCACATCCCCTCCAACATTTGTCATTATCTTTTCCTGTCATCTTAACCAAAATGACAGGTTTATAGTGGTATCTTAGAATTGTCTTAATTTGAATTTCTCTGATCAATAGTGATTTGAAGCACCTTTTCATATGACTAGAGTTTTAATTTCTTTATCTGAAAATTGTCTGTTCATAACCTTTGAACATTTATAAATTCCAGAATGACTTGAATTCTTATGGATTTGTAAATGTAAATGTAAAAATGATTTCCCAATTTATTGTTTCTCTTCTGATCTTGTCTGCATTAGTTTTATTTGTACAAAAACTTTTTGACTTAATATAATCAAAATTATTTATCTGGTGTTCAATTATGAGTTCCATATCTTCTTTGGACACAAATTCCTTCCTTTTCCACAGATCCGAAAGGTAAATTATCCTACATTCTTCTAATTTGCTTATAATTTCACTCTTTATGTCTAAATCATGAACCCATTTAGATCTTCTCGTGGTATGTGGTGTTAGTTGTGGGTCAAGCCCTAATTTCTGCTATACTAGTTTCCAATTTTCCCAGTAGTTTTTTGTCAAATAGTGACTTCTTATTCCAAGATATGGGGTCTTTGGGTTGGTCAAATATTATATTGCCATAGTTATTGTCTATTTTGTCCTGTGATCCTATCTTATTCTACTGATCAACTACTCTCTCTTAGCCAGTACCAAATGGTTTTGATGACCGCTGCTTTATAATATAGTTTTAGATCTGGCACAGCTGGGCCACCTTCATCAGCATTTTTTTTTTTCATTAATTCCCTCGAAATTCTTGACCTTTTGTTCTTTCAGATGAACTTTGTTACTATTCTTTCTAGATCTGTAAAATAATTTCTTGGGAATTTTATTGGTATGGCACTAAATAAGTAGAATAGTTTAGGTACCATTGTCATTTTTATTATATTCGCTTAGCCTACTCATGAGCACTTGATATTTTTCGAACTGATTAGGACTAACTTTATTTGTGTAGAAAACGTTTTGTAGTTTTGTTCATATAGTTCCTGACTTTCCCTTGGCAAATAGATTCTCAAATATTTTATACTATCAACAGTTATTTTGAATGGAATTTCTTTTTGTATTTCTTGCTGCTGAATTTTGTTGGTAATATATAAAAATACTGATGATTTATGTGGATTTATTTTGTCCTGCAACTTTGCTAAAGTTGTGAATTGTTTCTATTAGTTTTTGAGTTTCTAGAGTTCTCTAAGTATACAATCATATTATTCTGTGGTTTGATTTATCTAGTGCTGAGAGAGCAAGATTGACATCCCCCACTAGTATAATTTTGCTTTCTATTTCTTCTTGCATCTCTCTTAACTTCTTGTCTAGGAATTTGGATGCTAAACCACTTGGTTCATATATGTTTTGTATTGACATTGCTTCATTATCTATGGTACCCTTTAGTAAAATATAGCTTTTTTCCTTATATCTTTTAATTAGATCTATCTTTGCTTCAACTGGATCTGAGATCAAGATTGCTACCCTTGCTTTTTTTGTTCACCTGAAGCATAATAAATTCTGCTCCAGATAAATTCCATAATAAATTCTGTATCACTATGCTTTAGATGTATTTCTTGTAAACAACATATTGTAGGATTCTGGCTTTTAATCTAGTCTATCTACTTATGTGCTATGGGAGAGTTCATCCTATTCACATACATAATTACAGTAACTAATTCTGCATTTACTGCCATCTTATTTACCAAAGTTATGTTTTTCTCTCTCTTTTCCTCCTCCCCTCCTTCCCAGTCTTTTACTTTGGATGACCACATCCCTCAAACTCCTCCCTCTTTAGAGAGTTTCCCCCCTTTTTACACCTTTTTCCTAATTCTTCTATTTTCCCTTCTATTAGTCTTTCCTTTTCTTTTCCCCCTTTCCCTCCCACTTTCCTATAAGGTGGAACAAGTTTTTCTGTAAAACCAAATATGCCTGATATTCTCTCTTAGAGCCAAATCTGATGAGAGTAAGATTCACACAATGCTCACCCCCTCCCTTCCTTCCCTCAATTATAATAGATTTTCTTTGCCTCTTCTTGAGATGTAATTTCCCTTATTTTAACTCCCTTTTCCTCTTTTTTCCAGTATGATTCCCTTTCAACCTCAAGTTTCTTTTTCATAATATCAAAATAAAATCAAATTATACCCACATTCTCTAAGTACACCCATAATAGAAATGTAGTTCTTAAGAGTTCTTTTCCTTAGAACAGACCTCAAACATAATAGTGACAGCTCCTTTAATTTGCCCTGGGGCAGTTCTGTTCATTGATTTCCAGTGTTGGGTAATTCGTGGTTAGGTACAGCATTCTTCCCGGGATCAGTGGTTTACAATTTACCTTTTACAAAACCAAATTTGCCAAACCACCTGTTTGTAACTAGGACAGAGTAGCCTAAGAGGCTCACAGAAGGTTCCCAGGTGCCTGGAAACTGCAATGGTCTGACTCCTGGCCCTGGTTTCCTACCCTGATCTTCCCATGCTGCATTCTGGGCTTGGTAGACTGCCTGCTGCCCCAATTGAAACAGACTTTTTCTGAAGTCCTTCCTAGGTAATTTCTTCTGGAAATGTTTTGTACTCCAAATATTTGTGGGTTCTTTGACCTCAAAACCAATTTCGAGACTTATTCTGCTGTTGGTTTGAGAGAAGGTCAGAGGAGGTCACAGAGAATTGTGTCTGCTCTCTGATATTTTGGCTCTGCCCCACTGTTTCCAATTTTTAAAAGCCATCTTGCTTTAGTTATTATCAGAAAAGGTTAGTAATGTAATAGTAACACAACAGGCTTTAGCTCAAAATATAAGAAGTCCATTGCATTGGTGGCTATGTATAAAGTGTCTAAGGGATAGGCTCAAAGAGAATAGAGAATAGGAATAAATCCTCCAGCTGGAAAGAGAAGCAAGAGGGCCATTGGCTGAGCAAAGCAAAAATAAAAGAATCATGTGGATAAATCTATAATTATATCCACATATTTAAGAGTTCTGGTAGAATCCTTAGCAATTTTTAAGTCTTTGAGGCACCTAAAGGTATCTGGCAATCTCTCTGTTTGATACAGAGATGAATATGAGATGACATAGGGAATGATTAACTTTTCCTACCCTCAATCTCTACTATTCTGAAAGAATATTTTGGGAATTTTCTTGACTGTTAATCATTTTCCCAATGTCACTGATAGGAAGTTGTGCCTATTTTGTTTACTAGATAGAGGAAGTAGGAATAATTTTATGTCCTGATTATTTTTTTCTGTGACTCATGTCATTCTGTTTTAATTTGTTTGCCTTTTTATTTGTGGCTCCTGCATTGTCATAAATAGAAATAGTACATTGGAATGGGTGCTTGAGCTTTATTTATATAATTAGGATTGCCCCCACCAAACATCATTAGACCTGAGGTACTTCTGCACTAAGCATTTGACAAGCTTAAAATCTTGGTCAAGTTTAAAATCTTATATAAACATGATTGACCACACACCATAAGTCTCAGCACAAGTTGTATTTCAAATTGCTGGTCCTTAGAATGACATTTTTAATCATCGCATATATTGAACACTTATTTTTTTTTATTTATCACTTCTATATGCCTTTATTTTTGTACTTATGTCAGCATATATAAAAAATTTAAAAAAATCAAAAACTATTCTTGAGATCCAGTAGCTTATATTCTCCTGAGGGATATCAATTAACATGCATACCAAAAAAATCCTCAAAATAATTTGAAAGAAGATAAAACACTTAAGAATTAAGGGCATCAGAAAAACATTTCATGGTAGGGCATCTGAACTGAGTCTTAGATGAAAATGAGAATTCTAAAAGGCCACAATGAAAGTAAATGAATTTCAGAAGATTAAATAGAGACACAAAGGGAGGAGGTAGAAGGTTGAAGTTGAGAAATATCAAGTGGATTTGTTTGTTTGGAAAACAAAGTTTATAAAGAGGTCAAGGGCAATAAGATGAAATAAATCTGGAAAAGTATATTGAAGTTAGATTGTGGAGGAATTTACATACCAAAAGGGTGTTTATATTTTATTCTAGAGTCAAAAAGAAGTCATTGAATATTCTGTAATAGAAAACTGATCTAATAAGACCTCTGCCTTTGGAAGATTATTTGTCCAATGACTTGGTAATTTTTTTTTAATTCTTAGAATGCACTCAAATATTATGTTGAATAAATTATTTTATTTAATAATAGAAAATCCCACTTTTATACAGTACTTTTTAGTATTTCATATCCCTATCCATTGGAGATCAGTTTTACACTCAGGAATATTTAGTTTACTGACTAAAAAACTTGGGGGGAAAGGGAAAGGGCATGCTCACTGTTTTCAAGTTGCTCAAAAACTACCACATGGAAGAAGGTTTATCAAACACAGTGAATCCAGGTATTCAAACAACAACAACAAAAATAAAGTCAATAGAACCAATCCAGCTATAGAATAATTCACACAATGTACAAAATGGAAAAAGTTGATACATGTTCTTGGGACATGTTATAAATGTATCCCAAAAGTTCAGATTTTTTTCGGGGAACAATTGATGTGTCATGTTATGAAACACTGTCATGTGACATACATGCCACACAATGTGACAGACCATGTTTTATAATGGTCAGGTATGTCATGTGCAGTACACACCATGCCACATAATATGATGCCATGTAACAGACACATTGTGTCATGCGACAGACATGCCACAAACTATGAAGAGCATGCCACATGAACTCATCAAGCCATGTGACACATATATCATATTACATGATGGGAATTCATGCACTGTGACCAGATGCTTAGCAACCATGTAATAGAAATGAGTATCAAGTCACAGGAACCACCATGTAATGGGACAGATACAACATATAAAATATAACATGGGTCAGGATAAATTGCATTGTGTGACAGCTATACCACATTTTGATTACAGAATTTCTTGTGATCATATGCAGATAGACACATGTTTTAGGACATACACAGTACATAATGACTGTACCATATGATAGTTTGCTGAATCATGTGATGGCAATATGATGGGCATTTTATACCATTTGACAAACATGTTATATCAAGTGACAGTTATATCACATCACATAATGGTCATGGGTGTATTATGTCATACAATGGTATATGCCATTAATGAACATATGTTCACTATCTAAAGACTATGTTACATGATGATCATGATGATACACAATGAAACACACTACATCATGTGGTTGCATCATTTAGCAGGCATACCACATATTGGTATGGACATGATATGTGATGTAACAGACACATATATGTTATGTGATGAACACAAGAAAACAATCTTGTGATAGACACAGTAATTATATGATGGTTTTTGACATGACACATCATGTAATAGACTCACTATGTAACACACTACTGAATGTTCCCTTTATGTCATGTGACAGATATGCTCATTTTGTTTTTGTTTCCTTCAGTATTCTTATATGTAACATTGTAATACTTCTTTCAGGGTTATTCTGAGAATCAAAAATATGTTAAACCAGTTTATAAACTTATAACTATTATAATAATACTCTAAGATACTTGTATCCTATCTTTAAGTGACTTCCACTTATTTGACATTCTTGTTGTCCAAGAGACTCTCAAGAATCTTCAGCAAAACATCATTCTTAAAGTCATACATTTATTGCTACTGGAAAACCCTTAGCTTTAACTAGATGGACCTTTGTCAGCAAGGAAGTCACTCTGTCTTTTAGTTTACTGTCCAGGTTTGATATAGATTTCTTTCCAATGAACAAGTATCTTTTAATTTCATAGCTATAGTGACCATTTGTAGTGATCTTTGAGGACAGGAATATAAAATCAGACATTTGTTCTCTGCATATAAGTTAAATAAAGAGGTGATAATATGCAACCTTGTCATATTCCTTTTCCATTTTAACCAATCAACTGTTCCATGTTTAGCTTTAAATATTGCTTCCTGATCCACATGTGTTACTCCTAAATCTTTTGAGGACTTGACACATTTTATTATAATCCACACAATCAAAGTTTAGCCAATGAAGCAGAAGTAGATTTTTTTTTTTTTTTTTTTTGTGGAACTCTATTGCTTTCTCCATACTCCAGTAAATGTTGGAAATTTGGTCTCTAGTTTCTTTGCCTCTTTGAAAACCATCCTATTCTTTTGTTAATTTTTGGTTCACATATTGCTGAAGCCTACTCACAGCATCTTAAGTTTAATTTTTGCTGGCATGTAAAATATGAAATTGTTAACTTAAAGATTCCTTGTATTGTCTTTCTTTATGACTGGGATGTAAACTCATGTTTTCCAATCCATTTTCCAATTCAAAGGTTATTGTTGAGTTTTCAAAATTTGCTAGAATATTGAGTACAACACTTTAACAGGATCATTGTTTAGAATTTTAAATAATCCAGTTGGAATTCCATCACCTCCATTTATCTTATTGTTAGTAATGTTTTCTAAGGCTTTCTTGACTTCATGTTCCAAGATGTCTGGCTCTAGATCAATAATTACATTTTTGTAGTTATCACTGATATCTTTCTCTTTTTGATATCTTTCTTGTGTAGTTCTGTATATTCTTGCCATTTTTCTTAGTCTCTTTTACTTCTGTTAATTTCCTACCATTTTTGTCTTTTGTTGTATTCATTTTTGCATGAAACATTCCTTTGATTAGAGATATCAATTAGATATTTCAAAAAGAGATTTTTCTTTGCATTGTTCATTTAAGAAAACTGTCTTTCCTCACTATTCTGTGGAATTCTTCATTCAGTTGGGTATATTTTTCCCTTTCTTCTTTGCCCTTAACTTTATTTTCTTAGCTATTTGTAAAGCCTCATGTAAGATAGCCATTTTGCTTTCTTGCTCTTTTACTTTGGAATGATTTTGTTGTGGTAGTTGTCTACTGTATGATATTGTGAATCACTGTCCATTATATCTGATAGAAAGAAAGGTGTTCCTTTTATCTTATTTAATCCTTTAAATCTAGTTATCATTTTTATTTTATATTTATAACAGAAGCTTTTTAGATCATACCTATATGATCTGATGATTTTCCTTACTTTTTTTTTTTCAATTTGTCTGAATTTTGGAAGAAGACATTCATAATCTGATTCGCAGTCAGTTCCAAATCTTGTTTTATCTGACTGTATAGAGCTTCTTCACCTTTGGCTGTTAAGTATATAATCAATCTAATTTCTATATTGACTATATTTCTGTATTGTGCATAGAGTCACCTTTGCATTGTTGAAAACTAATGTTTATTATGACCAGCAAGTTATCTTGATAAAACACTTTTTATTTCCCACTTTAGCATTCCAGTTCTCTATGATGAATATAACATTGTGTGTGTGTGTGTGTGTGTGTGTGTGTGTGTGTGTGTGTATGTTGATTTCTAGACTTGTTTCTTTTGGCCAGAAGTTGGAACAACAACAGGAAGCACAGGGAAAGATCATTTCAAAATAAAGAGCAACAAAACCAAAAGCAAATGGAAATCCATGACTTCCTGATAGCTATCCCAAAGTGGAAGAGGTTGCCTTTGAGGTAGTAATGATTCCCAACAGTTTTCAATGGCATATGGATGACACCTTGTCAGGAATGTAAAAAAAAGATATTTTGGTTCAGTTATAGGTTGGAACAAATGACTTCTAAAGTTTCTCACAATTCTCAGGTTCTATGATTTTAATGTCAGTATTAATGTCCCTATTTTACAAATGATGAAATGGGTTCAGAGCAATGATCAAAGGAAATCATGGATTTAGAGCATCAAAGAACTTTATAGTTTATTTGTTACATCCCTCGTTTTAGTGACATGAGAACTGAGGGCCAGGTTCATATAAGTAATTGGTACAGCTAGGACTGTCTTTCAACTGCAAGTTCAATGCTCTTTCTGTTATATTAGAGTTTTTTTTTTAACATGGGGTCTGGTATAGATTTCAGAAAGTTGGTAAACTTGTATGGGAAGAAATCACATCTTTATTTTAATGTAATTTATTTCTTTTGTAATATTATATATTTTATTTTATGTACTTTAAAAATCCATTCTGAGAATTGGTCCTTAAGCTTCACCAGCCTAGCTAAAAGATCCATCTTGTAAAAAAAAGGACCTTTTCTCCTATGACATTTACTTGTTGATTGACAAATTGATCTTTATTTTTCTGTGCTTAGCCAAGTAAATGAGGAAGGTATTGTGCATATGAGGTCACAGGGGAACAAGGGAAGAATTCTAGTGTTGAAAAACGAAGACAGCAATGATGGAGAGACTTGTTTCTCTCTTATTTATAGTAGTTTCTGTTTTGGTCATAACAAAAGTCCAATGCCCACTCCTTTTTGTATTCCATGCTACTCTAAATTATCTTGTAGGGAATCAGCTATAACAGTGTTCTTGCACGTCATTTACAGAGATACTTAATTCAAATCAATTTAGTCATCATCATCCCTAGCTGTAGGCTAGAGGCTTGTGGGGAATCTTTCTAATAGGGTTGGTAAATCCTTTCATTAATGCAGGGGGACTTGTTACTTGAAAGACATAAATTAATATTCATAGGCCAGCTCTACTTTATCTGTTGAACCTTTCCAGTATGCCAGCCATAAATTAAATTATTTAGTTTTGCTTTAGGAAAAAAAAGGATGTAGAACAGATGGCCCTGACAGCAGTTGTACAATGTAGAAAGGAATAGCTTTGGGGGTATGAAGGTTGGGTTTGAATATGGCTCTGCGATGGAATACTACTGTGCTCTAAGAAATGCTGAGCCGGTTGATTTTAGAAAAACTTGGAAAAACTTCCATGAAATAATGAAGAGTAAAATGAGCAGAACCAAGAGAATGTTGGCTTGAAGAATAACTATAAATGACTATGCTATTCTGAATAATGTAAACTCTCATATCATTTACAAAAGACTTAACAAGAAAGATGCCCTCTGCCTTCAAGAGAAAGAACTGATAAATAGGAGTTTGCACCATATAATTTTACATTTATATATATACATATATACTCATATACATATGTGTATGTGCTTACACAAATGTATAAGTAAACAGTAAATCTACTGTTTACTAGCTGTAATCTTAGGTTGTATTACCTTTCCGGACCTCAATTTACCCAGCAGTAAAATGGGAACATTTGACTACAAGGTCTCTAAGATCTATTGTAAATCCATTTCTTCTATGACCTTAACCCCATTTTAGGCTCAGAGATGATAGAGCTGATACTGATATAACAGGAAATACTTATTCTCTTACTTCCACACCCTCCATTATCTCCAACTATTTAAGCCCCTCTCTTGGATTAGAATGAAAGCTCTTTACAAGCAGAAGTTGTTTCATTCTTCATACCTGGAACCCAAGCATCTATCATAGTGCCCAGCACTTAATAAAGATTTAAAAAATACTTGTTGATTAATTCATTCTTTCAAGGACTAGATCTGATGTTTCTTCTTTCCTATTTTTCACAGTACTTTTCCTGGGGATCTCTTTTGGCATATTCATATTCTACTTTATATCATGCTCATTCATGTTCTGCTTTGTATATTTGTATAGCTCTCCTCACATATTGGATTCTTCTTAAGGTTCAATAAAGACCATTGTTTTTAATTTCTGACACCCCATTCAAATGTCTAACTCATGGTTGATAAAAATCAAGTTGGGTTGAGTTGAATGGAATGCCCATTTTGTTGAGCAGAAAGAGAATATGATTCTTGGATTCACATCCTGCTTCTGTCATTTACTACCTCTGTGACTTTGTCAAGAAACCTGGTTGGGTTTCACTTTGCCCTTTTGCAAAGTGAAGGGGATTGTATTAGATGGCCTCCATTGTCTCTTCTGGCTCTTAGTCAATGACCTATGCATGATCTTATAATTGAATTCCTGGGCCTTATGCTGCTTTGCTTCCTCTCTCTCCTACTTCCCCACCCATTCAAGGGCTTAGAGTCTAGATATGTAGCTAGAAGGAGGAAACACAAGACAGAGTAGAAAGACCACAAACCAAGTTTCAGAAAGCTCTAATCAGTTCTTTTATGGGTAGTTTTATTTTCAAAGTGTCAGGCATATCAGGAGCAGAGAAAAAAAAGGAAAGAGTAAAAGGTAAAAGTTCATAGGACAAGCCACAAGAGTCAGAATATATTGCTTATTTCATTTCTGACACATTTAAATGAATATTTATGTATCCTTTCCCCCCAAACCAGTAGCACAAACATTAGTTTTTCCATTTTTTTTCAGCTAAATATAAACCTCTGAACTAAGCATACTTGGAGATTTTACTATAGCTTTTCAAATCTCAGACAACTTTGTATTGTCTTTTTACTTTTCTTTTGGTACTGTAATGTATAATTTCTCTTGGCTTATTAATTTTATGCTACTGTAAGGGAGTCCTTGTCTTCTAAAAGTTGTTACTTAAGTGGTTTCTACTAATAGAGATTTCCTTTTGAAAATTAATTCTACACTCCTTTTGCTTAAGAAACTGTGTACTAATTAATCACTACCATCTCCCCATTCTATCAACACATCCATCACCTATTCTTACAATCAGAAAGACAGGACAATTGATCAGTATATCAGAAAGGCAATAACTGTTGTCAATAAGCTTTGATGAGAGTACCAGTCTCATTTCCCTTTCAAGGCTGTCTTTAGCCAGTCAATAAAAACAGAGATAGCCTAAGCTTCTTGGAATGGGTGTTTCTAAACTGATCTTCACACAAGTAATTATTTTGTCAGTACTAAGTAAGCCAAGTATGACTTTTTATAGAAGAGGAATTTAGCAAATTTGGGAGAGATGGGCTAATGAGTAAACTTTCCATTAGATACATTTTGTGCCATGGATGATTTCAAGCAAATTTTTTGGGTAATGGGAAGAAGGTTCTTGAGATCTTAAAGCACTGCAAATTATATAGGTTTGGGCTTTGACAACATTATCACAAAGTTAGTGACAGCTATATTCTTGACAGTGCTTTATAAGCCTTCTCCTTTTCTCTCTGGTATGCTTATGCCAAAGATTATAATATCTTAGTAGTTACATGTCATGAAATCCTAATATCTAATCTCCAAGTAAGTAAATCTGGCTGACATTAACCAGTGTTAATATGGTACTATGATTAAAGAGTTAGGAATAGAACACTTTAAATATATGATGGATTTTATCAGCCTCTACCAGGATTATTGATGAAGACTTAAATTTATTCCAAAAATAATTTTCCCTGAAAGGTTTCTAGAATTATCCAGAGGTACTTTTTTTTTCTTCAAAACTACCTTTAAAAAACAACAGATCTTGAAGTTTGTTATTCCACTGTAAGAACAGCTATTGAATACTATTAATCTATTGTCTAGACATGGGAGGCCAGATAATAAATATACAAACATGTTTGAGATAACTTAGGACAGTTCTCATTTTCAAAGTGGTAAATTTTTGCATGAAATTTAACTGTACAAGAGAAAAGACTCTATTATATTATTTTATAGTTTGCTTTTTGTATCTAGGGGCAAACATTTCCTAAAAAGAAATTTTTCATTATGTATAGAATTTGACACCAAAAATAACTCCACTGATTTTATGTAGAGATATAGTAGAGGGTAAATCTATAGGATCCTGGAATTTGGAAATGGATGAGATCTTAGAAACCATTTAGATCAATTCTCTCATTTTGCAGATGAAAATAATTCTGGGTAAGATAATTTAATTAACTTACTTATGACAGAAAGGTATTAAGTTGCTCAGTTAGTTTTTAAATCCAGGTGTTCTGATATCAAATTAAATATTTTTTCTCCTCCAAATGATGTTTCCCTTTTCCCTACCCCACTCTTCTACAAAAGTGGCATTCAGACATATTTATAACCATTAACCATCACAAATTAATTAATTTAGTATACATTTACTAAATACCTACTGTATGCCAGGTCCTGTGCTAACTGGTAGCCATATCAAGAAAGGCAAAAGATAGTCCCTATCCTTCAGGAAGTCACAAATTCGGTACATACAAACAAACTATGTATAGGGTATGTATAGGGTAGATCAGAAATAATCAGTAAAATGGTTGCACTAGAATTAAGAGGGATTGGGAAAGGCTTCCTGTGTAAAGTGAGGTTTTAGCTGGAACTCAAAAGATGCCTTAGAAGCCAGGAAGCGGAAATGAAGAGGAATATTCCATTGATGGGGGATGATTAAAAGGCTGATAGCCAGGAAATGGAGTTATTTGGGGATCAGTAAAGAAGCCAGAATCATTGATCAAAGAGTATGTTGTGGAAGATAAGAAGACTAGAAAGGGAGAGGGTTCAAATTAAAAGGTCTTTGAATGCCAAAAAAAAGAATTATATATTTGATCATAGAGATGAAAAGGAACCACTAGAGATTATTGAATGTTGGAGAGATGACATAGTTTGACCTATGCTTTAGGAAAATCACTTTGACAGCTGAGATTAGATTGAAAGGAGGGAGACCTGTGTCAGGCAGACTAAGCAATAGGCTATTGCAATAGCCTCAGCATAAAGTAATAAGTGCCTGCCTCAATAGATCAATCAATCAATATTAATCACCTACTGTGTGCCAGACATTGTGCTAAGTACTTGGAATTTAAAAAAAAATGACAGTTTCTGTCCTCAGGGAGTTTATGATCTAATTGAGCTTGCAATATAGAGGTAGTCCTTTGTCAGAGGAGGCAGTGTAATTCATTTTTCATTTCTTCACAACTAGGCAGTTTTCTCATTCTAACTCATTAAAAGTTGTTGATAAAATATATGTTATCTGAGAGAGGTTACACAATTATCAGCCATCAATGTTTTAATTTAAATTAATTCATGAAATTCGCCATCTGTTTACCTAACTAAATTCAAAGTTATAGGACACGGAATAGGCAGTTCTAATTGGCATAGAAAGTACTAATCTATAAAGGATCTATAGTTATGGGCTTTAGGGAACCTTAGCAGGAGGGTTCTGGGTGTTTATAGTAAATGGATGCCCCTGAGGAGGAGGTTTGCAAATCAGCTTAGAGGTTGTATCCTTTTAAGAGAAAATTGACATATTTCAAGATTTTTGCCTGGGACTATTTATTCTATTATTGAGGTTAATAGCCATTCAAGGTGAGATGCCTAAGACAGTGGATTCAGCCAAGATACATTTTTGTTATGTTAGTTTAGAATTTCCCATTGCCTGAGGCAAGGTGGCTATAGTTAATTTTGAGTTATGTACATACCCACGTGTATTGCTCTAAAAATATAAAGAGTTAATTTGCCTTGGAGAAGCAGCATATTCCTTAAGTTAAATGGGTATATATTAAATATTATGGTAAACATTTAATTTTTTTCAACCTATATCCATACTCACTAAAATTTTGTTTGTGTGCTTTGAAAAGAATTTGATTGTACATATCATACTAGAATATTATTTTATTTTTTTAAAGGAAAATGAATTTTAGGTGATGCCATGTTTTTTAGTCCTTGATTTTGCTCAAACATGCTCCCCATGCCCTGGTTATATATACTTTACAAATCTATACAAGAGACTTCAGCTGTTTTTCATAAATTAACTCTATAATACTCTACTCAAATAATAACCAAACTTCCTCTGTTTTTAATAGAAAAAACATGTATGACATTCATGGATTATGGAAAATGCCCCAAGCATTAATATGTTCTGAATTTCCTAAGCAGGGCAATGGATTCCATGAAAATATCTTTCCTTGAATGGCTACATCATGCCACTATTGACTTGGTTTCCTGTGTATGCTTCCACTGTTAAACAAGGTAATAATAAGCAGGCTACAACTACAATCTTTTGTATCAATAAGTGAACCCCTATTCTTCTGACTTATTTCTCCTTCCTGTTTAAATAGCATTTTGCTCTTAGCTCCTTAAACTAGTTTTCATAAAATAGTCTCTGTGTGTTTGCAACAGATATCTCTTCTGTTCTGTCACAGTGATTTCCATACCTCCACTTTTGGTTTTGCCAATTCTGCCAATTGTGAACTCTCTAATACAAAGAAGGAAACAGATTGTTAGATTGCCCATATGCTGGTGAAATATAGTTGCCAGCTACTATTCCATGTGGACCCTCTGTGTCTATCTCCACAAACGGATTTGTCAATGCAACAACAATTTCACAAATGAAAACTGAAGGATAGATGAACTACCTCCTTATAGTATGACCTTTTTAACCTAGATTTGGTAGCAAGAATATGGTATGGGAGTGGGACAGAGAGAGAAAAGAAGAGGGTATGATCTGATTTTAAAGGTATTAACTTCTGCTGCTGCTAGTGAAGATGCATTCTTAGACTATAGGGTTGTAAGAATTGAACCTTCCCTTCCCCAACTCCCCAAAGATTTATTTGATTCTTTGACTTTCTTACACAATTTTCCCCTTACCTATTCTATTTTAGAATCTCATCAAAAAAAGTAGTAGGGGGGTTTTGGTTATTGTTTTTCTTTTTGTGCTTTCTAGAATTAAGATTAGGACACTTTGTTCAGTCTGACTAAAAAAATCAGCAAATTTCTGCTCATCTTTATATAATTAGGAATGGTTGAAAAAGAAAATGAAATTTGTATCACTACCTGAATTTTTTTTAAACAAACTGACACCTTTCCCCTGTGTCTTCCTTTCTAGTAGTTGGTATTATCTTTCTAAAGTTCTTCCTCAAAAGCTTATTCAAGAGTGTTTTCACCTTTGCCAAACTCCTGCTCTCTTCTACCATTAATTGACCCATTGATTAGATCCCAATATCATTTAGTCTTTTGATATCAATTAGCTTTTACATATGTTTCCTGAAACATATAGTTATATCCTAAGTAGGAAAACATTTTCACCAAACCAGGGGCACACTCTGTCCAGTACCCCTTAAGTCACTGAGAAAAGAAGTAGGTTCAAATGCAAAGCAGTTCCTAAACAGCATTTGTCCCACCAAGTTCAATTTCAAATGTGGCATAGTCTAACAAGGAAATCACATTTTTGTTCAAAGAACTTGACATTTTTTCACTGGCAGGTTGATTTACTGCTAGGATGGATTTAACAAGTCATTCTTCACTGAGCTTGGCGGCTAAGAAACTGGTTTGGACACTGTTTACTGGATCTTTAGAGGTTTGTTCTGACCTTTTATAGTTCACAAGGTATTAGCTATCTGTAATACTCAATCATCTAAAAATAGGAATGGATAGGAGCAAAGAGATAAAGAACAGATTATATTCACAGAAACATGTGGGTGTCTAGTACTGATGCTACCACTTTCCCCACATAGAGGTTTATAGCAGTTACTTTCTTGATCACCACAAGTAAAAAAGAGACTGAGGTAATCTGATGCTACTAATTATATGCACACTCATTTCCAATTGACCAGCCAATCAAAAGGTCCCTCTTCAATATTAGAACAAGAAGAAAAAAAATCATACAATAACTGGACATGGTCTTTTTTTTTTTTAATAAAGCTTTTTATTTGCAAAACATGAGTGACTTTTCAACATTGACCTTTGCAAAAAAAAAACCTTTTTTTTCCCAAAGCTTTTCCTTTCCCTCCCCCCGCCCCCCACCCCTAGATGACAGGTAATCTAATACATGCTAGATAGGATAAATTATATGACAAATACAATACATGTATACATATCTATACAGTTATCTTACTGCACAAGAAACATCAGATCTAGAAAGAGAAGAAGAAAAAAAACAACCTAAGAAGGAAAACAGAATGCATGGAAATATTCACAGAAAGCGTTAAAATGCTGTGTTGTGGTTCACTCTCAGTTCCCACAGGCCTCTCTCTGGATGTATATGACTATCTTCATCGCAGGACAACTGGTTTGAATCACATCATTGTTGAAGAGAACCATGTCCATCAAAATTGATCATCATATAGTCTTGTTGCTGTGTATAATGTTCTCTTGGTTCTGCTGATTTCACTCAGCATCAGTTCATGCAAGTCTCTCCAATCCTCTCTGAAATCCTCCTGTTGGTCATTTCTTACAGAACAATAATATTCCATAACATTCATATACCATAATTTATTCAGCCATTCTCCAATTGATGGGCATCTTTTCAATTTCCAGTTTCTTGCCACTACAAAAAGGGCTGCCACAAACATTTTTGCACATGTGGGTCCCTTTCCCTCCTTCAAAATCTCTTTGGGATATAGGCCCAGTAGAAACACTGCTGGGTCAAAGGGTATGCACTGTTTGATAACTCTTTGAGCATAGCTCCAAATTGCTCTCCAGAATGGTTGGATCCGTTCACTCCTTAACTTCTTTCTTATTTATTTTGTGGTTTGATTTATCAAGTTCTGAGAGAGGGAGGTTGAGATCCCCCAGTATTATAGTTTTGCTGTCTATTTCTTCTTTCATCTCTCTGAACTTTTCCTCTAGGAATTTCCATGCTATACCACTTGGCGCATATATGTTTAGTATTGATATTGCTTCATGGACATGGTCTTAAGTAGAGAGCCAGAACCCTCCATTCTCTATCATTATGAAGTATTAGAAATAATATGATCATATATCTATATGGGTTGGAGGGAATCAGAGTAAGCTTGATATACTTTGAAAATGGAGCTCCAATTATGCAGTCCTCTCATTATATAAGGGAAACTAGTTTTCTGTTGCTGCCGTTTTATATAGAGTAATGATTTTTATTTACATAGGGAATTCCCAGGTAAGAAAACTCCATCTTGCAATTCAGGCTAGCTATTACTATTTTAGAGTGTTGACTAAAATAATGAGAAATTAAGGACCCTCCAAGGTCACATGATAAGTCCAAGATAAGACATGAATTCATGTCTTTCTAACTTCAAGACTGACTATCCACTTTTTCATGCTACTTGGCCTTCCCTTTGCCTTCTCCTTCTCTCCTCTCTCTGTGCATTTGTGTATGTATATTCATACATATACATATATAGTCACCCAGATAGTAAGTGGAAGCTCAGGATATGAATCCAGCCCTTCATAGTCCAAATTCTGTCTCTCTCCTCTGTTTCTCTGTATCTTTGTTTCTCTATTTATAAATATATTATCACATGCATATGCATGTATATATATATACATATGTACATATGTATATATATATATAGAGAGAGAGACATACATATATATTGAAGCTTAAGGTTGTACTTTTGGGGCATTATATATGTTATAGTTAGAATTTATATAGTACTTTAGAGTCTGCAAGTTCCTTTTAATTGTGAAATCAGGCATTGCAATAAATGGTGACCAAGGTTCCTTTTAACTCTAAAATTCTAGCACTCTAAATTCTACTTTTCTTTCTGATTGCTTTTAAGTATTAAATAAGGTTTGCATCTAATCTTCTATTAAACAGTTATTATATCTGTCATAAAGAAGCTTCCCTTCCCAGTTTTTCTGCTTCATCAAGGGTACCACCATTCTTCCAGTTCCCTGGTATTCATGGAGATAGTATTGATTCTTTTCTATCTTTTATCCTTCATGTTTGTTTAAGTCACCAAATTCTTTTTTAAGAGAATTTTTTATGATTATTTTTTTCTCTCTGTTTCTCTGGTCATTCATTCATTTATTCATTCAATAAAAACTTTCTTATGGTCCAGGAATTTTGATAGGTAATGTGAATACAATGGCAATACCAAAACCATCTCTTCTCTGTAAGAGTTTACATATTATTGAGGGAAAGCATGAATATGTATGATGTAAGTATATGTAAAATATATGCAAAGTATATATTAAATAGATTTGAGAGTAAAGGGTTTCACTAGGACCTAAGGACGAGGTGTTTGAATCAGAGGAGTTCTTATGGCATTAGAAATGATTTGTGAAGGAAGGTATAGATTTTATAAGGCTGAAGGGAATAGGTAGTTCATTCCAGCCATAAGAAATAATTCAGTGTTAAGACTGGACATAAAGTATTTTGTATAACAAGAAGGCCAGTTCTACTCAATAGCACTATGCATGAAGGGGGATATTATCTAATAATGATGACAAAGCTAGTTTGGAATCAGGTTGTAAAGGACTTTAAATGCTATAATAGAGATAAGGAAGGATAACAGTCAGATTTGAACTTTAGAAATAGCACTTTGGCATTTGTGTGGAGGATGGATTGAACTGGAGACAGACTTGAGGCAGAGAAAATAATTAGGGCACTGAGGAGCAGCAAAGTAGAGTATGGGGTTTAGAATCAAGAATACCTGAGTAATAATCTAGACTCAGACAGTTTCTACCTGTGTGACCATTGAAAAGTCACTTCTAAACTGCCTCACATTTTGGGGGATAATAATAGCACCTACTTCATAGGTTGTGGTGAAGATCAAATGGATGTAATATCTGTAAAGTGCTTGGCACAGTATGTGACACAAAGTAGGCACTTAATAAATATGGTTGTTTCCTTCGCTTTCCCCCAAATGAAAGTGAGGAATTGATATTGACACAGAGATTGCAAATCTGGATGATTGTAAAGATATTGGCATCCTAAAAAGAAATAGGGAAATTAAGAAGGGGATGGTTTGAGAGAAAGATAATTAATTCTTTTTTGGACATAATGAGATTAAAATATTCACAGGATATTAATTTAGGAAATTTCTAATAGGTAAATTAATTATGTAGAAAGAAGATAACTCTATAGGTCTGGGAGTCATCAGCATTGAGGAAATAGTTGAACCAATGAGAACTGATGAGATCACTGAGAAAAAAAGTAATTTATACTTTAAAAACATTATTTTGAGAAAGAAACTATAGTCTTCATGACACTCCACGACATAAAAATGTTTAAGAACTCTTGATTAAAGGGTTTTTGCTATTAACATAAAAGTCTCAGGGAGGCAGCATGGTATCATGGAAAAAATACTGGGATTGAGATCAAAAGACTTGGATTCAAATGCAAGTTCTGCTATCTAGTAATATATTTATGACCTTGGATCTGTCATTTAGCATCACTTTGTTTCAATTTCTTTATCTATAAAATGGAGTTAAACTAGGACCTACTAGGTAGAAAGTGGAAATATTATTGGCTCTTTTTTGTTGATTAGATATAGAGATTCATGCAACTGTTAAGTGCCAATCACAGAATTCAGTTCAAATCTTCTGTTTCTACTTATATCTGCTACCTCAAGCTACCTATCATAAAATAAAGTTTTAGTTGCATATAGGCTTATTTATCTATATAAATATGTATAGAAATTCACATGTATATATATGTGTATGTATTCATGTTCATATATGAGTGTGTATATTCTATGTACATCTGTTGGCAAATAAGTCCTTCAAAGGCAAAAAAAAACACCTTTTATTTAAAAAAATTTTTTTTGGATATCTTCTAATACACTGACCATAGTCCTGGCTACATACCAGGTACCTACCAAATATTATTTGACTTGACATGCTTTTAGCAATAAAATGCCTTCCTTTTATTTTTTATCACTTCCAATGATTTTAAATTTATAGATAGTGAGCATCTCCTGATTATGTGAAAAGAACATTAAAAACTCTTCAGATTTAGAGGTAACTGACATGAAAATAATTTGTGAGTTTATAACTTTTAAGAGGTCTCAGAAAGAAAAATAAATATTTTTCCTATATAACCGACTTCTTTGGAAGATGTCTCTAAACTCCTTACTTTGGAAATACTGCAGAGAAACAAAATATATTTGCTCTGAGTGTCTCAAGAGCAAATAGTTTTGGTCTATAAAAATTGTGCCTTGTAACAACAAAAACATTTTTTGACATTAAGCAATAGAGTGATATAGTCCTAGATGATAATAGGTTTGGTAGTATAATATGAACTACTTCTTCTAGGGTGGCCTCTCACCCTTGGAATTATGGATATAGACACTTCTCTCCTCAGTCCCCTTTCCCCCATTTCTCTTGATAGTTGACCTCATGAGTGTGATCTTCCATGACTTTAATCAGCTTCTCATAAAAGACAAATGTTCCTTTTAAAAAAAATGGTATTTTATTTTTCAAATACATGCAAAGATAGTTTTCAATATTCACCTTTGCAAAATCTTGTATTCTAATGTTTTCTCCCTCTCCTCCCTCCTTCCCTTTCCCCCAAGACAAAAAACAATTTGATATAGCAAACAAATATTCTTTTTTTATTTTTTTGCTTTTTTGCTGAGGCATTTGGGGTTAAGTGACTTGCCCAGGGTCACACAGCTAGGAAGTATCTGAGACTAGACTTGAACTCAGGTCCTCCTGACTTCAGGGCTAGTGCTCTTATCCACTGTGCCACCTAGCTGCCCCAGGAAACAAATATTCTTAATGAAGATGAGAGAAGTAAGCTGGCTTGGGATATTTACTTTTAAGGGAGTTCCTATTTTTCATAGCCTTTTTCCACCATTTAAACCTACTTACCCATGAATCCTGCTTTGCCTAGAGTTTTGCATAATATGCCTGAAATTTTCTCTGCTATTGAGGTATTTTTAAGAGTTATTAATAAATCCAAACAACAAAATTTTATCTTAATTTGGTTCAATGCTCAGGTCGTAGAAAGTCTGGCACTTGGAGGATTCAAGATTTGAACTTGCTTCCTAGCCCTTTTGTTATTTCTCTAAGGCAACACCAATCATTGATTTTCTTGGTTGTAGCCTGTTTGTGCATAAATAAGGATCATTTGTAAAATGATAGTACTGGACCAAGTTATCTCTAAGGTCCTTTCTAGCTCTAACAATCAGTATTTCAATGGATCTATTCCATGAAAAAGCTTAAAAAGCAATTAGTAACAATCCTTTATGCCAAATGAACCTGCTTTGATTCTATTTAAAACATCAAGTCAATAATTTAGAAAATTATAACTCTGGATTTAAATAACTCCCTTAGGAAATAGAAGGGTGGGAGGAGCAAAAAGCAGCATGTCACTAAAATGCAAGAGTCCCCTGCAAGGAGGAAGGTCAACAATGATCAGTCAAGTCTTTCCTGATAGCCTCTGGGGTTATGGAGGTACTAGCAATAATGACCTGTAGCTCAACAACAGCTCCTGTAACTCTGTTGCTCTGTCTTTGACATTATCTTGTTACTAATCATGGAACAAAACTCCATTTAAAATTTCCATATGCTTGCTTTCTTCATTTTCAAGTTTGTCCCTGACTATCTGGCTCCTGCTTGTCTAGGTGAGAGGAAAGCACTCTGTATGACACCATATCTCCCACCAAGCCATACAGTTAGGATTAAGTTTCAAATAACTTCTAGAGGCCTTTATTAGTTACTGGTATCCTAATTTTATTTGATTAGTTTTATTTTAGAAAGTGGTAGGAGTTACCTTTGAGCTACCTAACTGAAGGCATAATCAGCAACTCTCAGTTCCAGACTATATACAAAAGCCCAGGACAAAATTGTAACTGAAGTGGTAGAAAGAACACTCACTTTAGCATAAAGAGACTTGGGTTCCATTTCTGACTCATCAACTAATTAGTTATTTGATATTAGGCATGCATTAAAACCTCAGTTTTCTAGATCTCAGTTTGTAAAATGAAAGGACAGAACTTCATCATCACTAAAATCCTTTCTAGTTCTAATAGTCTGTTTCAATAAATATGTTCTATGAATCAGAAATTTAATTTAACCATGTTTAACTAAAAGTTAGGGGATACCCCAAACCTGAAAGAATCTGAATTAAATTAAATGACAATTTTGCAAGACATCCTGATGTTTGCCTAATATCCCTCTTCCATTCCCTCTAGAAGCATGGTAAAGGGTTTTAGATGGATAAACCATCAATCTTCCATATGTTATTTGATCTTCAATAGTTATCTCCAAGTCAGGGAAAAGGAAATGAAATGTGGGGGCATGCACCTGCAGGATGAAGGATTGCATGAGTTTCCAAGAAGCCTTTGAAGTTCTTCCTTGCTTGGAAATTTATCTGCTTTAATTTATCTTACCAGTCAGAAACACTTTAGCCAAAGACTTATGTGTTTCTAAAATTGATGTGAAATAGTACTATTAAGGGCTTGTTTTCCTCTTAGAAATTTAATTTGCCTTATTATGCCTGCTATCAGTCAGTATGAGTGACTGTATTTTCACAGATTCTGCAAATGAAACTGGTTCAGGTACTTCATTAGTGTGCGTGCGTGTGTGTGTGTGTGTGTGTGTGAGAGAAAGAGACAATAAAACAGAGAGAGACAGAGAACACACACACAGACACACAGAAACATACAGAAGAACAGAAACAGAGAGACACAGAAAAACATACACACACACAGAAACAGAAAGAGACAGACAAGCACAGAGAGGCAGAGAGTGATCAAGTCAGAGAGACACAGAGAGCCTCAAACAAAGAGAAATGAAGACAAAAAGAGACAGAAACAGAGACACACACAGAGGAACAGAGAGAGACAGAGACAGACACACAGAGAGAGACAGAAACAGAGCCATAGAGAGAGACAAACAGAGCCATAGAGAGAAACAGAGAGAGAGAGAAAAGGTGATAAAGTCTAAGATTTAGGGGAGGAAGGATTGAATATTTTACTGACTGATAAATTAAGCAGAATAGAAAACAATAACCTTTTGACAAAAAGTCATAACCAAAATAAGGAAAATATTTCTACAAATAGGCTACCAAAGTTCATTGTTCTTCCTATTCACTGCTTTGTCACAGCACTTATAAAAAACCATCAATGTATCAGACATTTATTTACCATCTCTCTCCATAAAACTCTCTATATACAACTTGTGGAACTATCTTGTTCCTCTCCTTTCCCTATAGGCTGCATCAGCACTTGCAGATGATTAGGCAAATGATGGGCTTGGTTAAAGAAAAGTGGAAGGGTCTGATGCAAATGGGTAGAAAGGCAGAAGCCAGGTAAGTGTGGTACCAGGTAATCTATTGAGAAACAAAAATAGAAGACTTTAAATGAGGTTAAAGCAGATCAGAGCAGAATTTTAATTTAGGAAGTCAAAACTAGTACAGGAGGGAATACATAGGATAATAATTTCTAGGTCTTGGCTTTTTGATTGTGGCTACTTTCTTCTCCAGCTCTTGCCTCAACTTTGGAATGAGAAGTAGGGTCTGCTGTGTCTACTCCTGCTTCAAGTCCTTCAGGACTTCATATGTTATAGGATACTGGCATGCAATGTGGAGTAGGGATAAAAAGGGACTTACTGGGTGCCAGTCATTATGTTAAACGCTTTTACAAATACTTTGTACTGCTTTGAGGCACATTTCTCATTTGACAATAATAACAACCTGGTGACATTGTTAGTGTCATTTTCCTCATTTTATAATTGAGAAAACTGAGGCAAACAGGGTTAAGTGACTTGACCAGAATCACACAGTTACTAAGTGAGGCTAGATTTGAGCTGAAGTCTTCTTGAAACCAGGCCCAGAACTCTATCCAGTGTGCCCTCCAGCTTCCTCAGTAACATAATGTCTGAGTAAGATACTGTTCTTTCTTTCATATACTTTATAGCCTAGTAGCTTATTTTTGAAGATATCAAAAATTTAATCCCATTTGACTTTTTAAAAAGTTCATTTTTAATGTGAATCATTTATTTTATCATTTTTTCTACAAAGATCATTTGCATTAATATAGCAAAAAGAACATTCCATTTAGAATTAAAATACTAAAATTCAGTATCAGTCCTGTTACTTTGTGATCCTAGCCAAACCACTTTCCCTCTCTAATTTTTTATTTTCTCATCAATCAAATGGGTACAAAAATTCCCTGTCACCTATCTCATAGAATTGATGCAGGAATCAAGTGATTTGACATGCACAATTTTTACTAAAATTGATTACATGTTGTTATCTGGGTAGTAGATATTTTTACCTATTTGGGCTTTCCTGGGGAATGGACCAGTAACAATTCTTTTAAGTTACTGGAAATCTCTTCCAGAAGGTAATGCAAGATTCTATGGCATGATGCAATCAATATATTATTCACTCACATGACAATCCCGTATCTCAGATTTTAACATGAAATTGTATATGTCTTATAAATAACCTATAGAATTTATCTAATAGATTGTATATCTGGGAGACACAATGTAGATAGAAAATAAATTTGTCTCTGAACTAAAAAGCAGGAAGAATGAGCTGAATTATTATTATTTTTTAATTGTAAGCCAGCTGGAGATAGCTGGCTTTTGGAAAATTGCAAAGTAGTAGGTACATGTCTGTAATTTACTGGCTAATACTGGTGGATCACTTGAGCTCAGGTATAAAACTGATTGAGTATGCTGTTAAGTAATGCATCAACACATTGAGCCCCCAGGAAGCAGAGGATCACCAGGCAGCCTAAGAAGAGGGAAACTAACCCACATCAGAAACAGAGCAGGTCAAAGCTTCCATGCCAGTCAGTGATAGAACTGGGCATAAATAGCTTTTGTACTACCATACTGATAAAACAGAAAGACTGAATCTTTAAAAAGAAAGAAAGGGAGGCAGGGAGAGAAAAAGAGAAAAGAAATGAAAATTGCTATCTTCTTATGTATCCCAATGTTTTTATAAAAGCAAAAGCCCATCTTTAAAATATAAACTTTATATTGGTAATGCTATATGAATGATAATTGCATAGCATGGGCAGGAATGGTTGATACAGGTTCTGCATCATTGGAGCAAATTACAAATTGATGAAGTCACAGTTCCATTTGCATATTGAGCTATATCTTATATGCGTGAAAATTAGTGCACATGTAAGTGTCTATCTTTCTAAGTAATCAGCTGTCTATTTCATCTACTTATCTTTCTTATAACTTATATCTTTCAATCTATTCTCATTGACAAAAGAAATATACATTTCTGACCTGAAATTTGGAAAATGGAAAGCTTTTACTTTTGCAAATTGGTAACTATAATTTATGAGTCAGTTTATTACAGTGGAAGAGAAAATACTAGATTTGGTGTCAAAAGACTTGAGTTTATGGAAACTGAGTGGATGTCCATCAGTTGGAGAATGGCTGAATAAGTTATGGTATATGAATGTTATGGAATGTTATTGTTCTATAAGAAACGATCAGCAGGATGATTTCAGAGAGACCTGAGGAGACTTTGATACAATAATGCAAGAAATAATACAACAAAATTGTCCTGGAGTGATAGAACAGGAGAGGAAAGTAGAAATAGGAAAACATCCACTGCTTTCTATCTCAGTGAGATCCTTTGTGGAAAACACATAGGAAAATTATTGCCACATTTCAAAACCCCCATATTAAGAGAAAATTTTGCAAGAAAAAAGAAAAAAAATAATTCAAATACACTGAAACTGCAATTAGAATTGTACAAGACTAACCCAAGAACTATATGAACACAATTACAATACATTCCTCAAACAAATAAAATCAGATCTAAACAACTGGAAAGATATTAATTGTTCATGGCTAGGCTGAGCTAATATAATAAAAATGACAATTTTGCCTAAATTGGTCTTCTTATTCAGTGCCATACCAATCAAAATGCCAAAAGACTATTTTATAGAACTAGGAAAATAATAACAAAATTCATCTGGAAGAACAATAGGTCAAGAATATCAAGGGAATTAATGAAAAAAAATTACAAAAGATGGTGGCTTAGTAGTACTAAACCTAAACTTATATTAAAAAGTAGCAGTCATCAAAACCATTTGGTACTGAATAAAAAATAGAATGATGGATCAGTGGAATAGATTAGATACATATGACATGATAATCGAGGCCTATAGCAATCTAGTAGTTGATAAACCCCCAAACACCAGTTTGGGGAATAAGAACTCACTATTTGACCAAAATTGCTGGGAAAACTAGAAAATATGTCAGAAACTCGGCATAGGCCTACATCTCATACCCCATACCAAAATAAGGTAAAAATGGATACATGATTTGGGGATAAAGGGTGATGCCATAAACAAAGTAGGAGAACAAGGGACAATTTACCTACCAAATCTTTGGGGAGGGAGGAATTTATGATCAATGAAGAACTAGAGAGCATTATGAAAGGCAAAATGGACAACTTTCATTACATTAAATTAAAAAGATTTTGCACAAACAAAACCAACAGAAACAAGATTAAAAGGGAAGTACAAAGCCAGGAAAAAAATCTTTACAGCCAATATTTCTGATAAAAGTCTTATTTCTAAGATATATTAAAAACTGTGTTAAATTTGTAAGAATACAAGTCATTCTCCAATTGATAAAGGGTCAAAATATGAACAATCTCTAGATAATGAAATTAAAGCCACTTATAATTATATGAAAAAAATGCTCTAAATTACTATTGATTAGAGAAATATGGTAGCAAAGAATTGGAAAAAGAGTGTATGCCCATCAATTGGGGAATAGCTGAACAGCTAGTATATGAAGGTAATGAAATACTATTATTCTATAAAAAATGGTGAACAAGCTGATTTGAGAAAGCCCTGGAAAGATTTACATGAACTAGTTGATAGGCATTTCCTCAATTTCCAAATCTTTGCTACTGTAAAAAGAGCTATTATATTTTTGTACAAATATGTTCTTTTTCTCTTTGCTTTGATCATTGAAATACAGACTACCTACTAGTGGTATTGGTGGGTCAAAGGGTATATACAATTTTATACAACTTTGGGTATAGTTCAAAATTATCTAGAATGGTTGGACTAATTCACAACTCCACCAACAGTATATTAATGTCCCAATTTTTGCACATCCTCTGCAACATTGTTCATTTTCCTTTTCTGTCATATTTGCCAATTTAATAAGTATGAAGGTGATACCTCAGAGTTGTTTTAATTTGCATTTCTCCAATCAATAGTGAGTTAGAACATTTTTTCATACAAGTATAAATGCTTTAATTTGTTTTCTTCTGAAAACTGCCTGCTCATATCTTTTGAGCATTTGTCAATTGGGGAATGATCCGTATACTGATCATTTTGACTCCATTCTCCATATATTTGAGAAATGGTTCTTTTATCAGAGGCAATAAAACTTCTCCTCCTCCCCTCAACTCCCACATCCCCAGTTTCCTGTTTTCCTTCTAATCTTGCTGCATTAGTATTATTTTTGCAAAAACTTTTAAATTGAATGTAATCAAAATAATCCTTTACATCCTGAAGTGCTACCTTCCTCTTGTTTGGTCATATTTTTTTCCTTTATCCATAAATATGACAGGTAAAATATTCTGTGTTCTAATGTGCTTATGCTTATCACCCTTTATGTCTAAATAATGTGTTCATTTTGACCTTATCTTGGTATATGTTGTGAAATATTAGTCTTTACCTAGTTTCTACCAAATTGCTTTCTAGTTTTCCTAGCAGTTTTTGTGAAATAATGAGCTATTGTTCCAAAGCCTTAGAACTTTGAATTTATTAAACATCATATAAATATGGTCAATTATTACTATGTATTATATACCTAATGTATCCACTTCATCTACTACTCTATTTCTTAGTCAACACCAAATTGTTTTTGGTGATTACTGTTTTACAGTGCAGCTTAAGATCTGATAAAGCTAGTCCATCTTCCTTTAATTCTCTCTCTCCCCCCACTGCCATTCTTGACCTTTTATTTTTCCAAATGAATTTTATTGTTATTCCTTCTAGTTTTATAAATTTTTTTGGTAGATTGATATAGCACTAAATAAATGAATTCATTCAGGTGGAATTTTCATTTTTATTATATTGGCTTGGCATATCCAGGAACAATTACTATTTTTTCCAGTTGTTTAGATCTGATTTTATTTGTGCGAAAAATGTTTTGTAATTGTGTTCATATTGTTCCTGGGTTTGTCTTGGCAAGTAGATTCCAAAGTACTTTACATTGTCTACATTTATTTCAAATGGAATTTCTCTATTCTTTGCTCATGGACTTGGTAATATATAGAAATGCTGCTGATCTGTGTGGGCTTATTTTATATCCTGCAATCTTATTTTAGGTATTCATTATTTTATCTAGTTTTAAAATTGATCCTCTAAGACTCTCTAAGTATATTATCATATGGTCTGAAAAAAGTGCTAGTTTTGTTTCTTCATTGTCTATTCTAATTCTCTCAATTTCTCTTTCTTATCTTATTGCTATAACTAGTATTTCTAGTACAATATCGAATAAAATAGTTGTTATAATGAGCTTTCTGCTTGATCCCAAATACAGAGTTTATTCCTATTATAGATAATGCTTTCTGGTGGTTTTCTATAGATACTGCTTATCACTTTAAAGAAAACTACATTTATTCTGATGTTTCTGGTATTTTAAATAGGAATTAATGCTGTCTTTTGTCAAAAGTTATTTTTTTGCATCTATTCAGATAATCATATGATTTTTGTTATAGATATAGTCAATTATGCTGATAATATTCCTAATATTGAACCTGTCTTACATTTTTGTTATGAATCTTATCTAGTCATAGCATGTGATCTTTGTGACATATTGCTATAATCTTCTTGCTAGTATTTTATTAAAACTTTTTGCACCAACATTTAATATTAGAGAAATTGCTCTAAGTGTTCTTTGTTTTTGCTCATTCTGGTTTAGATATCAACACCATATTGTTGTCACAAAGTGAATTTGATAGGACTTCTTTGCCTATTTTTATAAATAATTCATAAAATTTTGGAATTAATTGTTCTTTAAATGTCTGTTAGAATTCATTTGTGATTCCATCTGGTCCTGGGAATTTTTTCTTAGGAAGTTCATTAATGGCTTGTTTGATTTCTTTTTCTAAGATAGGGTTATTCAAGTATCCTATTTTTTCTTATGTTAATTTAGATAACACATTTGGATAACTTACATTTTTTATAAATATTCGTTCAATTCACTTATATTATCAGATTTATTGGCATATAATTGGGCAAAATAGTCCCAATATTTGATTTAATTTCAACCTCAGGGGTAGTGAATTTATACTTTTTATTTTTGATATTGGTAATTTGGTTTTCTTTCTTTTTTAAAATCAAATTAACTAATAGCATATCTATTTCCTTTTATTTTTTCATAAAATCAGCCCTTAGTTTTGCTCATTACATTTATTAATCGATATTCACTTCCTTTTTCTTTGTTTTTTCCATTTACATTGTTATTATGAAATTTGTTTTCTTAGTTTTACTTAGTTCATTTTGCATTATTTCATGTAAAACATCTAGTACTTTTCTTTAATATAAGGAGTTTAGACAAGAGCTATTCTAACTCTAAATCTATGGATCATTTGACCCAATAGTGATATTTTATAGATAAAAAATATTTTACAGAGAAGGAACCTAAGGTCAAGAGATTTGTTCTGGATCATGCAGGTTTTAACTGGTAGAGCTGAAATTTGAACATATGCCCCATGACTTCAAGTTCAAGATTTCATGTTCAGTATTTTTTTCTACTATTTATCTTCATGCAATAGGAACACCCCAGAGCTAACAGTTTGAATGCATGTAATAACTAAGATTCCAATTTATTCTGTTTGGTACTTTATAGCTTGAGAATTCATTTGAGCACAGACTCCCTTGGGAATTTGCATTTGGGAAATAAGAAAATCCAATATTTTACTATGGGTATTAATAGAGATTGAGATTTAGAAACTCTCAAGATCTAAACAGTCCAAGATAAATATATTTCTTATTTTTGTATAATGGTTTCTTTAATCAACACAACAATAACTCCCTATTAAGTAACTTCAGTGATGCAGTGATGGCTACATTGATATGGGAGTTCCTTCTAACACTGTAAGGCATAGCTCATAATTGTCCTTCCTTATGTAGAAGATTGATCTTAGAGTAGAGACCTTCATTTAAGTATTTTAAATATTTTTGGATGCCAGTGCAACACTGAGGCAATGCAGCCATTGTCTTTCTCTCCTTCTATTTAACTGTTCTACCTTCTTTTCTAAGTAGACATATACTTGACAATGCCTTTTATGCCACTTCTCTCGTGTAACTGCCACTTGCTTGTAATGGCTATTTATCTTTTTGTGGCAATTTGCATCATGAGTAATTTTTTCATACCTGGTAAATGTTTTGGTCAATTTACTAATTTTTTCTCTTCTTTATCCTTTGTTAGAAAAGATAGTTCTCTGGGTAGATGAAGAGAGTTAATGTCAACAGTTTGAATATGATTGAAATCATTCTGAATTTCAAGTTATGAATGATTAGTTCTAGTCTTAACGTTAGCGCTGTGTAACTTTCTTAATTCACCTGACCTTTCTGAGTCTATTTCCTCTTTTGCTCAATAATAACATGGATTTCAATTCAATCAATATTTATTGCTAATAATTTAATATTTATTAAACAAGTTCTATTTGTCAGGCCCTATGCTAAGTGCCGGGATATAAGATTAGTAAAAGAAAGTCTCTGCTCTCAAGGAGCTTACAGTAAAAAGGCAGATACAATACACCAAGAGGGTAAGGAAGATGGTGGAATTGGGAGAGGATGTATCATGGGATATCCAGTGTGGGGCTCTCTTGTTGCATGGGGTTGAAGCCAGGCAGAATAAAGATGTAAACTGGAGTGAGCTGAGATTCTATTTTCTGACCTCTATATAGAAAGACGCTGGGATTTTGCTACTCTTCCTTCTAATCCTCCAATCAGGTGGAAGAAAAGAATGAAGGAAGTGGTGTCAATCAAGGTTTGAATTGAATAACAAGGTGGTGACTTGTTAAGTGATGGATGAGCTTATCCTGGAAGGGGAGTATTGTTTTGTGGAGGTGAAATTAGGCAGAGTGGCAAATACAAAGGGAAATTGTTCAACAAATAGCATTGTCCAATGATATAAACTTGGAAAGATAAAAACATTAATAAATGAGATATAGTGTCTGGTCTCTAAGAACAAATTAATCCAGGGAAGTTTGGAAGATATACAACGGTTGCTTATGAGATGACCAGTGTACCGTTTAAAAATTGGGTTCATGCTTGTGAAAAATCGTTTCTAGTAGTGGTTTCTTCCATTCCTTCTACCCAACCAAGGTGATACTGGCAATTTCAAGTCATCAAAGTTACTTAGATATGTACATGCTATTATTATTACCATGCTAACCCATACCCGGACAAACAATAGCAAAACTGTATTTGGGACAGAAAACAAATGAAAGAAATAAACCCCATTTTAAATATATTCAGCAAACATTTCCTGAAGGAATGGGTTTTTCATTATCCTATTCTTCAACTTAGTCTAGGAAAGAAGCTTCCATGTTCCTACTTACTGCCTTGGGAAAAGAGGATAACATTGTGGCAGCAAGAGAAAATCACTTATAGTCCTATTTCTTCTTTTCATTTCACCTACAACTACATAAGTCTCTACAGTTCTGTTAATCATCTAACCATCTTCAGTTCAGAAATCTTCCTTAGAGTTAATCTTTTACCCTGGTTCAGGCACCATTATTGGCAATTTGACAGGTAGCAGGCTTTTTTTTTTAAAAGCAGTCTTTGGCTCTTGCTTTCATTTCTCCCACATGGTCTATTTTTCCTACTCAACCAACTCTAGTTGCTTTCTATTGTATCCACAATGATATATAAATTCCTTTGTTTATCTTTTAAAGCCCTACATATTCTGTCCCCAATCTACCTTTACACATTCAATGTTCTCCTCGGTTGCCTTCACTTCATATAATCCCTTTATTACTTTTAAGATTCAGTTCAGTAACTATCTTTTGTATGAAACATTGCCTGATCATCCAATTGTACTACCCTCGTCTCCCATAGCATTTTGCATTTAACTACTTTGTATGTTTATGCTATTTTATAAATCTGTATCTATATATGCAGATATAAAACATAAAATATACCCACACACTTATTTATTAACTTTATATTTATGCCGAATATTCCTTTACATGTATTTGTTGTCTTCCCCATTAAAATGTAAGATTATTGTAAGAAGTAATCATTTTATTTTTATTTTTTGTGTTTTTATCCCAAGTACCTGACACAGGGCCTGGCACATATTAAGGATTTAACAAATTCTTGTGGATTGACTGATTTTCCTTCTAGCAGTGATGAAATTCACTTATTTCCAGCACAGAAGGATGCTGAAAAGGGAAAAACCACAGAAAAAGAATTGAGTGATTAGTGGCAGAAAGTGATTTTACCTTTTTCACTATTATGTTTATTTTGACTGTTTTGCAAAAGCACAGTATGTGAAAATGGTCAAAGCACATTATAAAAAACAGAGCCTGATCAATAGTTACCTATCAACATTACAAGAAGTAGCATGAAGTTAAGTTTGATAAACAGAGGAAATGTGGTTGGGTCCATGGAAACACCTTTAAGGAATGATATTCACAGGCTAGAGTCAAAATGTTAGAAGGTGAAGGAATTTATTTCCTTCCAGACCAGGAGTAAATATCCTTTTGCAGTTATAAGCAGCTGGGATGGCTGAAAGCATATTTTTGTCTCCTGCATTGTTCTGAGTCTGTTGATTGACTGCATCAAGGTGGGCGGTCTCATAGGATAAAGATTTGGAGAGATTCCAGTCCACAGAGGGGGGTCTAATACTTATAAAACTACAAGGTAGCCAGTGACCCAGATTTTTATATGACCTGTCATTTTATTCTTATATTCCTGGTGAACTACTCATAGCAGTATTAATCATTGGAGACATTGAAATCTTATTATTGTGTGCTTAATGGGTCCTAGGCACACATTTAAGCAGATTTGTATTTTCTTTGGATTGTTAAGATTCTAAAATATGGGGGTTCAATATTAGGTAATAATTGCCTCTCAAACACTAAAAAAACCTGACTACTCCTTTCATCTTCAATAACACAATCTCACACATAATAACTAGACAAAATATTTAGGAACCCTATTAGTTTGGAGGCACTTTCTTAAACAATCCCAGAGCAAGCATTTATAATTTGTCTGGATCTCAGAGTACAGGAGTATGACATCCAATGAGGTCGAAAATATAGGTTGAGGCAAGGTTAGGAAGAGACTTAAAAGCTAAAGAATGGAGTTAACATTTTTTCTTAGATACAATAGGGGGGCACAAGAATTTATTGAATAGGGGAATGGCATAATCAGATCTGAGCTTAAAGAAAATAACATTGACAGCTATGTGTGGGATGAATTGAAATGAAGAGAGAGTAGGGAGAATACCATAATATCCAAGGTGATGAGTAGTAAGGATATGAATTGAAGTAGCTGTTGTATAAGTGAGAAGGTATTAAATGTCTGAGATGTTGTGTAGATATATAAATGATATGATTTTCCAACTAATTAGATATGTGATGAGCAAAATAGAGTAAGAAGTTCAAGATGATTTTTAAATTATAAATCTGAGATGATGTGAAAATGTTATATGTTTGAGAAAAATAAGAAATAGGGAGGTTTGGATGAGGAGTTGCTTTGGAGAGGGAAAATAGTACAAAACTAATGTTTGAAACATGATAAGTTTGATATACTTTTGACACTAATTAAAAATGATGAATAGACAATGGAGTCAGAACTGAAACTGAGAGCAGAAATTGTGTTCAGATATGGAGATTTGTAAGTCATCTATACAGAGAACTGCCAATGTAATCCATGAAAGCAGACATGTATACCTAGAGAGAATGTAGAGAGGAAAAGGGTTCAGTCAGAGTCTTAGAAAAAAAAAATGCAAAATTTGAGGGTAAGATATAAGTGATGAGAAATCAAAGAAAATAGAATGGATAGGTAGGAACTGAACCAGGAAGGATTAGTGTTTGAAATCCCAAAGATCTGAGGTTATACAGATGAGAGGAGAGTCAACAGTGTGAAAAGCATCAGAGAAGTCATATAAAGTGAACATGAGACATTTTTTTCATACTGTTGACTTTCCTTAAAATAATTCTTTAATTTGCTAATTACTATAGGGTTTTTTCCCCAAAGATGCTTTCAATGTGTTTTTAGGAGATGAGTTTATATCCCAACATTTTCATCCAATTATGAAAAAAATCACTATATCCATCAGTACAATAATACAAAGAATGCTAAATATAAAAGAATAATAGCAGGACAATGATTAAGCTCATGACCACTTCGGTCATAATTCCATTGAATAAGATTTGCAGACTAAGTTAATAAAATGGTAATGATAACAAATTGTAAAATAATAAGCAGAAATATAATAATTTTCTATTTTTATAAATGTCTTATGGTTTACAAAGAATTTTGCTTGCAATAACCTTGAGAGATAATTAGTACAAATGTTATTATTCCTATTTTATAAATTATTAGACTTAGATTTTCACCCTGTTGCATGACTAAACACCCCACCCTTATGTTGCACTACCAGTTGAAAAGATAAATAGTCAGAAATGATTTGAGTCCTTAGCAGCAACCTCTGGAGAATATAGCAGTGGAATGGGTCAGGGAGAGAACAGGGTGGGGAACCTAATTACCTAGTGGTTCTATGATCCATCCCACAACTTTTTCCAGTTAGCCCCACAGAAGGAACAACTAAGGCAATACCAGTGTCCTGCCCCGGAGCATTGCCAAATAATAATATTCTTTGTCTGTGGAGTATGAACATTATTTTTCATCTGCTACCAATAACAACCACTATGGATAAGTGGTCAGGCAACATTTGTTAAGTATTTTTCCTCTGTCAGGCACTGTGCTAAAAACTTGTAATACAAAGAATGACAAAATCATGATCCCACACTTCCCATATGAAGTTCATATTCTAAGGAGATAATATAAAAAGGATGTTTATACAAGGTATACCCAATGCAACTGAAGATATTCTCAGAAGGAAGGCACTAGTAACTTCCCACCACCTGTTTCACTTGTACCTATATAACTTACTCATCGATCACTATAAACTATCTTAAATCTCCATCTCCATTTATCCAATTCTTATCTTTCTCAACCCTAGCTTTTGTTCTTTTACAACTGTAAGCCTCTCTCTGTTCTCTGGAATTTCTATTCCATATTTCCATCACTCATCTTTCTTTCACACTCCTTCCATTAATTTACTTTCTCTGAAATATGTTTTTCAGAACACAATACTCTATTATACTTCTCTAGCACCAACTCTGACTTCACTCAGATCCCTAATACACTTGTCCTAGAAGAACTGGTCCCCATTGCCATTTTCAAACTCTCAATGCCACTATCATTTAGCAACCTCTTTTCCTTTGACATTCATAATGTCATTTTTAACTTTATTTAAATGATAGTCACTATTGCCTACTGACTTTCAAATAAATCTCACTTCTTAAGAAGTTAATAACAAGTTCTTTATATGTTCCTCTGCTCCCTTAACTTCTGTCACCTTTTTTATCAGGAGACTGAATCTTCAAACTTTCTAGTATCCAAATTCCTCAACTTTCTTAAACTCTATGACATATTCCTTTTTTGTACCTCAATCACATACAAGGCCACACACTGGGTCTCATAATTGCCCACAAACATTCCATCCTCTCTTATTCCTTAATTTCCAATCTCTGTCTTGGTATCCCATTTCCCTCTATTGCCTTCAAACATATAACCTTCACTATCCTTATAAAATCTTAACTAAAATCTACCATTGCCTCAGACTATCATCCTTTCCAGGTTTTTTCAAATCCCTTTTAAAAGCTGTCTCCTTTCTCTTCCCTCACTTTCCATCCCTCCATTATATATTTTCATCACACAACCGAAATATCTCTCTAATTTAACAAATTAAAGAATGACAAAAGTGATATGAATTTCATTTTGTTTTCACATGGTTTTGATTTTATATGTGAGAAATCTAAATTTTCAAGGCTGTTAATTTTATATAATTTAGTTATAAGGGTTATTTTGTGGCATTAAATCTATTAAAATGTTGCTCTTAAATTTTTATGAATCTGTTATGTTTGAGTGACTTTTGGCTACAGTTTTATCTGTAATAATGCTGCTCTGATCCTAGCAAATGTATTTGTGGAATATGAAATAACATTTTGGTGTATGTAATTTGTACATAATATTTGGGGGATAATATCTATAGAGAGATTTGGGGAAAAATTAAAATAGACATGGTTACAAAGAGTTAAACAGGGAAATTGCATTATACTTAAAGGTACTAGAGATTATAAAATGATATGAATATTTAATATACATACCAAGTAGCATAGTGTCATGGCTGCTTCAGTTGGATAGTGTGAGACCAGCTCAGGCTCCCTGTCTCAGGAACAGATTGATGGGATGGAAGCCAGTGATGGTAGGAAAAGACTTCAGTTTATTGAGCAGCACAGCCTTTCATGATCTGTGAGCATTCTCCAATCACTGTGCAAAGAGCCTTCATGAGTACCTTGTGGATACCTTATGGATAGTGAGGGAATACCAATCCGAGGAGAACCTACCTAGCAGGTCAGCTGCTGACCTCCAAGCCAGTGGTTCATGAGAACATCCTTGTGCATTCAGCAACTTACTGTGATCATCAGCCATATCTCTCCATTCCCAGGGAAACGTAATAACTTCTTATCATGTCCTGAGAACAAAGATTGTCTCTTACTCACTTGCATTCCCTTTACAGCATAGTATTTAGATACTTAATTGGAATTCATTTGAATTATAGGGAGCAATGTAAAACAAAACTATAGTATTTAGCAATTGAGATTCTGTTAATTAAAGAAGTGATTGATGAAAGTAAAAGAAAAAATATGAAAACAATAAATTAAAAATATATCTCAATGTTGATGTTGGAAAAATAACAAAATTAATAAACTTATATACTTGGATACTTATATATGTACAACCTGGACCCTCAGGAAGGAGGGGAATGCACTCTGATGAAACAACACAACCTTTTCAAAGAAATAGAGGAAACACCATACTTGCTCTGAACTGAGACATTTCCCTCTATACCAGATTCACTTCTGAGGGGTACTTAACTAATGAATGAGTTGCTCCCTTCCTTTCAGGACATAGTGACTTGAGTGTAGCTATTGCTGGACTGGGTCAGCCCACAATCTGGCTTCTCAGCACACTTGACTACTGTAACTGTCAGCAAAATCTGGACTGCTGGTGAATCATACTTAAAAAAGAAAAATAAAATCATAAATATGAAAGCTGAAAAAACTGAATTCAAAACAAAGATATAAAAAGTTATTAGAAGCTATTTTGCACAATCATATGCCAATGAAATTGTATTTATATTGGATCAATGTTTAAAAAATACATAAATTAACACATAAGAAATTGAAAATCTCAGTGTAATAAAAAAATAAAAAGGGCATAAGAGAAATAAGATCATATGGAATCACATGTGAATTCTATCAAAATATAAAGAGAAATTAATCCCAATATTATCTAAACTGTTAGAAAAACAAGGAAAACAAACTTCTAAATTTCTTTGAGATTACAAATTAACATTGATATTTAAGACAGAGGGAGACAAAATAGAGAAATAAAAATCGAAGCAATGTCCAGGATGGATATTGACTTAAAAAAAGTAATAAAATATAAACAAAGAGGTTACTGAAAGATATTTAAAAATATTAATGTGACTAAGTTTATTTTATTTTATTTTCTGTTTTACTAGAAGAACGTGGTTAATTCAATATTTAAAATTTTGTAAATGTTTTTCTTATTGTAAATGTTATAGTCCCTTTTAATAATAAAAGATGATTTTATCAATAGATACAGAAAAACGTTTTTGACAAAATAAAAGACTTCTTTCTGTTAAAATCACTAAAATGGATATGAATAAATGTCTCCTTCCTTACAGAACTATAAGTAATTTAAAAATAGTTGTCTTAGGTCATCTGATGCTTGATGATCCATTTCGTGTTTTCTTGGTAAAAGTACTTAAGTTGTTTGCCATTTCTGTCTGTAGTTCATTTTATAGATGAGGAAACTTAGGCAAACAAGATTAAGTGATATGACCAGAATCATATAGCTAGAAAGTATCTAAAGCCAGATTTGAACTCAGTAAGATGTCTTTCCTAACTCCAGATCTGGGACTCTATTAAGTGCAACATCTAGCAACTCTTAAAAAAACTTGAGACATCATTCAACATTGGGGAATTAAATTTTATTGGCTTTATTTGAAATCTATTCCAATTCAACAGACATTTATTAATTGCTTATTATATATCAGGTACAGTGATAAACACTGGAGATACAGTTAATAAAAAGAAAAACTCCCTTCTCTGAATGAATTTACTGTCTAATGGGGATGGGATAGTGAGACAACATATGAGGCAGGAAGGCCAGAGAGGCTACAAGTGGATATCTGCCAGATCAATGCAGTTGAAAACAGGCAGAGCACATATGCTATTACCTTAAATATCTCCCCAGGTATAGGAAAGAGCCCAGGTGAATTTCAGACTTCTTTCTTCTGAATTTGAATGCAACCCACTCAGACTTAAATTACTGGACTGTATAGGTTCCACACCCTGGTTCTTAACCTTTCCTTTGTTAGCTTGAATAAGTTATCTAATTTCTAACCTTTCTGCAGTGTTGGAGAATTTTGAGGTCGACTTATGAGGTCGACCAACTTTGTATATATCCTATACAGAAGGAAACTCCATTTCCTTCATTTTCCTTTTTTATTGCTAAAAAGAGTTATTATCTACTGCTTGTTACAAAGGTAAATAGATGAGTATATTTAGATACAATCTCAGTAACTGGCAGGGCATCCTCCAGGTCAGTTTGTCCACCCTGCTGGAATGTAGAATTTGGTATAGTGGTACCAGAAAAGTTACTGACTGAACAGATTCAAGATTAGCATTGTCCAGTGTTCTTAAAGCTTTTACCTTGTTAGGTTTCTAACTCTCTTGCCCTATGGATCCAGGTTTTTTTGAGAGATTTGGTGAGGCTCAAGAAAAAAAAAAAGTCTAGTCCATCATCTTCTTGGTCAGGTGACCTTCAATAGTGGCTTTCATTTTATTATTAAGACCATCAATCCTTTCTAATATATTTTTATTTTCCAGATTCCATTTTGAATGTTTGTTATTAATTTTGTAATATGGTACAATAATATGAAATGAACTCTGTCCATTTCATGCTCACTTATTTCTTGTCTGCTATATTGCTCATCAAGTAATATGGCCTTTAGATTTTATTTTGCTTTTTTCAGTTCAATATTGATTAATCTTCCAATGTCTTTATTTGGCTTTTTAATAGTTTTCTCAAAATAATTCTGCCATGTTGTTATTTGATACCTATCTTTAGGAGTATTCCTAAAAAAATTCACATTTTCCCATGATTCCTACCATGGAAACAACCTTAATATATATCATTTAAGTCTTGAAATCTTTTTAAAAATTTTTACTAAATATTGTGGGAGAATATGTTTGTTCATGATGATTATGATAGATAACAATTTTAAAATCACTCTTTTTGGTGTAATTCATCTCTTTATTGGATTTGCAGTATCAGACTCAAAATGAGGTTTTTGGAATTTCAAACTGAGTATGCCTATCTCATTTCCAAAATATCTTGAGACATTGGAATTATTTTTGCCATCCATTTTACAATTTTGTAGCATTTCTAGATTTTATTTGAGTAGTTTTTCATTTCCATCTTCAGTTTACTCTTCTCCCCGCCCCCACAGATTTAAGTGTCTCTTAATTTTAACTCTTACTTAGTTGGTATAGAAATGTAGTTAATTCTTATGCTTTTCCTTCATTGGTCTGAGAAATGATATAGCTTGGAGCCAAGGATATTACTAATGAAAAGCAGCACATAGTCTTTGCCTATAACTGATAAAATTTGTTATTAATTTTGTAATATGGTACAATAATATGAAATGAACTCTGTCCATTTCATGCTTACTTATTTCTTGTCTGCTATATTGCTCAGCAACATCTGAACCAAAACAAGATAGTATTTTTGGCTTCTTTTTCTTTTTGCTTGTATATCATAGCTACTTGTAGTATTAGAGCATCAAAGGAAATGGTTAAAGGTTGTCAGCCTGCCAAGCTTCTAAAATGACCATAGCCTTCTCAGGGCAAATAGCAATACTGCTTTGTATCATCCTGACTGCCATTCCGTTTATTTGGCATTGTCTACCTCCAGACTTGTCATGGGGCTTGCTATTGGCTTGGGATTTTGAAGAAATTATATTGTTGTTTTTGATTATGATGATGTTATTATGCATAGTTATAAAAGATAGTTAAAAACAATCAGCTTTCTAAGTGGTTTTTTTAATGTACATTTTTACCTACTGTTGCTAGGATTCTAAACAATGGCATAAGACCTTATAGACAGAGTATAAGGCACTAATAGAAATGCAGTACTATGTATCAGTCCTTAGCAACTGCTTTCAGTGCTCAAATGGGTACCTATAGCAATTGAACAATGGAATAGCAAGCAACTACTTAAAAGTAGCTGAGATCTGGTGATAGATGTCAGCTAACTGATTGTCAGAGAAATATCTAGTTGCCAGGGTGAAAAATGTTTGGGAAGGATTAAGGAAAGTATTTGGGTCAAAATAAAATTTTCAGAGGGCGAAAGGAAACATGTATACATAATATTGAGGGATGAGGAAAGCTCTAGAGTAATTTAATGAGTTGATAGCTACTAATTAAATGACTGTTATGCGATAGACACCATGCTAAGCACTGAAGAATCAAAAAGAGGCAAAATATAATCCTTGCCCTCAAGGAGCTCAAAATTTATTTTTTCTCAATAGTATTTTATTTTTCCAAATACATGTAAACTTACTTTCAACATTCATTTTTGTAAGACTTTGTGTTCTTATTTTTCCTCCCTCCCTCCTTTACTTGCATCACCCCCCAAGATAGCTGATATAGGTTAAACATATGTAATTCTTTTAAAATATTTCTATATTTTTCATGTTGTGCCAGAAAAATCAGACCAAAAAGGGAAAACAAACATGAGGAAGAAAAAGAAAACAAACATGTGGAAGAAAAAGCAAGCAAACAAAGAGGTGAAAACATACTTTGATCACAGTCTCCATAGTTCTCTCTTTGGATGCAGATAGCATTTCCATCCCAAGTCTACTGGAATTGTCTAGTATTATCACATTGCTTAAAAGAGACAAGTCCTCCATCATTAATCATCACATAATTTTCCTATTACTGCATGCAATGTTCAAGGAGCTCATAATCTAATTGGGGAGATGATAAGAAAACAGATATGTACAAACTATATTTAGAATAATTAGGAAATAAAAGGGAAAGCTCTAGAATTAAGAGGAATTGGGACAATCTTCTTGCAAAAAGGTAGGATTTAGTTGAGAAAAAAGCTAGGGAAAACAGTAGGTGAAGATGAGGAAAGACAGCATTAGAGACATGGCAGAAATCCAGAAAAATTCCCAGAGACAAGAGAGAGAATGCCTTGTTTGTGAAAGAACAAAAAGGCTACTGTCAGTGGATTCTAGGGAATAAAATATAAGAAGACTGGGAAGGTAGGAGGCAACTAGGTTATAAAGGGCTTTGAATGGCAAGCAGAGGGTTTTGTATTTGATCCTAAAAGTGATAAGGAGTCACTGGAGTTGATTTAATAGAAGGGTGAGATGATCAGACAGGTGCTTTCAGAAAATGATTTTGCTGACTAAATGGATGATAGATTAGAATAGGGAGAAAATTGAAGAAGGAATTTACAAACAGGTGTAATATGATGAGGTCCTGTATCTGAGTGGTAAGCATGTGAGAGGAGAGAAGAGGGTATTTTCAAGAGATCATGTAATGGTAAAAATTGAGAGGCATTGCAAAAGACTGGATATGGGGAGTGAGACACAATGAGGAGTACAGGATGATACCTGGTTGTGAGCATGTGGTTATGAAAGAATTGTACTGTTTTCAACAGTAATCAGAAAGTTTGGAGATGGGAAAGTTTAGGACAAAAGACAATCAATTTATTTTTGGACATTGTGAATTTAGCAAGTTTACTGGATTTCTGATTTGAGATCTATAAGATAATTGGTGATATGAAACTGGAGTAAGATAGCATAGGTAGATTTGAGAATCATGATGTAATAAAATACATGGGAACTGATAAAATCATCAAGTGAAAGAGTATGGAGGAAAAAGAGAAGAAGATTCAGGACCAAGCCCATAGGGGATTTTATAGAATTTGTTAGTCTGAAAGTTCCTTTAAGCAGGCGTACCCAAGAAATATAGAACACAGAACTAAAATAACAGATTTAAATTTAGAGGGTGAAGAAACTGAGAAGTGGATTGATAAGTAGAAGAACAAGTTTCCTCTAGAATCTTGAAAATCTGAGTATTAAGAAGAAGAAATTAGTCAATAATGTAAACACTGCAGAGAGGTTCATGAGATGATAATTGAGAAAAGAAAATGGTTTTTGATAATTAAGATTTGGGAATTAAGAGATAATTTGGTTACTTTTGGAGATAGCAATTTTAAGGGAACAATGAAATCAGAAGCGTCATTGTAAAGGGTTGAGAGAGAAAAAAATGGTAACACCATTGTATACAGCTTTCTCAAGGAAGAATACCTTCACATGTTAGCATTTCAGGAAATAAAAGATTAAAAGCACAAATTATTCACCAGAAAGGCTGAAAGCCTAAAAACTGTGGTCATAGGTTGATTTCATAGAACATGGCTTGAGAACTAGAAGGTACCTTAGAGTTCCTATAGTATAATACCTTCATTGGAGGAATGGAGGCTGAGAGATTAAATTACTTGTCTAGGGTCACACAGGCATCAAGTGTCCATGGAAGAACTTGAACCTGATAAAATCAGGAAAGAAAGCTTATGAGGACCAGGTGACCTGAATCCAATGAGGGATTGGCTATGGGAAACCAGGCTTCAAAGAATTCTTCAAATTTGAAACTTTGAGAAGCTCCATGTAAGATAGGAAATCAGGAGTTTCTTCTTAATACTCTCATATGCCTGCCTCAATACTCAAGATCTTTTCAGACAGTCCCATTCACCTTCTTGCCTTGGCAGAATACCTATCTTGTTTGAATATTTGCCTTCCCTTTTTCTGAAGTATCAATGTAATTCATAGGAGAAACTTAAAAGTAAAGTTGAATCTGTTTTGGCACTCTGCAATTGCAGTCATTTTGGTTTTATGTTCTACCTTCCTATCATGGCTACTCCAACTTAGTGACATTTCCAGTCTAATTAATCCCTTGTTAACTTTCTCTTTCAGACAAGCCATTTTTTGCCCTCTGTGTCTTATAATAACCTTATTCTGTTGGGATTCTTGCTATTCATTTTAAAAAAGAAGTAAAATGTAGTCATATTTGGCCAAGCTTCTTTCTAGTATGAATAGTGTTGAAAGAAAGACAATGTATATGTTCCCAAATACCAGTAAATTGGCTCCATTTGAATGGCTTAACATTTAAATGAAATTCTTTCACATTTATGTTTACCTTACCCTACACATTTCAAAGTTGATTTATAGGGAAACCATCTATTATTGCTAACTGTGTTGTACCCCCAGCTGCTGGTAATTGGCACATCAATTTACTTGGGTGACTGAGACTGAAAAACAATTTCAAATATATTACAAGTTTCCTCTGTAAATATGCTTGATAAATGAATGGCTAGAGGAAACAAATAAATACCACAAGCAACACTAAAAACAATGCCCCCTCCCCTACCCTAGAGAAATCAATTTCAAAACTGTGTAATCTTAGAGACATCTCTCCTTGGGCATCACATAGCACTTTATTTTGAACCTCTCTACTGGTACTTACTGTATCATAAGACTTTATTATAGTTTACTGTGTTGGTGTCATTCTATTATTAGAATCTCAGTTCCCTGAGGACGTAAACTATGTCACATTTAAATTATCTTTCTCTTTCAGTATGAGTATAGTATACTGCATACAATAGGAATTTATTAAGTGTTGTTTAAGGAATTAATTAATGGAGTGTTTTATAAAATATGGTAAAATAGCCAGTGACTATAAGAAAAGAGATCTTCTATAAGTATGCTGATGCTTTTCCCCTTTTATTTTAAAATCAATTTTAAGGTAAAAACACCCTTAAAATAGGTATCATTTATAGTACATCTGTAATTTATTATATAGTTCCTTCTAATTATTATGATTACAACTCACATATGTATTTATATTTGTTATAGTTGCAATCAATGTGTATACCCAATTGATTGTTCTACTTTTTCTTTTGTATTACTTCATGAAATATTTTCCTATTTCATTAAATATTTTCATCCTTCTGCATATAAGTTGTATTATCATTCTTTTAAAAGATAGTTTCGTTACATGAATAATTTGATTTATTTTATCCATTTAGATGTCAATAGCACACATAAATATGAACAAATATATATGTACATACATATATAATCACACATACATATATACATAGAAAGAGACTTAGACATATATAAATGGGGAAGAGAATAGGTTTGTGATATTATTGATAAAGACAAGTCCCAATTAGTGAAGTTCCCCTACCAGCTTGTTATTTTTTTCTAAAATTTAGAGTATTAGAGCATTGCCTTAGAGATTAAACTTATATGTATGCACAAGCACATATGTATTTTATATATAACTTACTATTTATATACATATTTCAGGATGTAAATTGATTTTTAACCATAGTGATGTTTACATTCATTCTAAAGATGGGAATTATCCCATGGAACTCTTGTATATGTCCTTACATAAATCCACCACAAGGAATCCAACCATTAAGAGGCCTTCCTTCAGATTTCCTGAATCTATATCAATGCCAAAGCTGCATGCAGAAGATCCATCTGTTATCCCTTGCTCCTGAAACATGCTTGACACACTTCTTTTTCTTTTCATACATCTTTTTGATGACAGCTTTTATGCTGTTTCATGTGTACAATTTATTGTTTGCAATATGCTACAATCTCTTTATAACCATCATACATCTCTTTATTGTCCTTTAAGTGACCTGCAACTTAAATTGCTGCAAATATTTCAGGATTCTATAATTCACAGCCATAAAGCATTACTCTTTAAAAAGATGAGATTTTGTTTCAAAGACCAGTTTGGGGTCATTGAAAGCATTGCACAATTTTCCCAATTAGAAAGTTAATAAGCCAATGAAATCTAGTCTTTATTTCATTGTTCCTGTGCACTATCAGAACAAGATATATATATATATATATATATATATATGCAGTACCCACACACATGTGTGTATACACAGTAATACAGACACTTATATACACATACAGAGACACATATATAAAGAAACATGGGGGCAGGAGAAACCTATTTGATCATCACCTATTCAACTTTATATCATCATCTGAATAAAACACATCCTTTATTCTCTGGTTTTCCTGTGGATGTAGTTAGATCAAGATCTTTTGAGTGGCTGGTGATTTAATTTAGGAGCTATAGCATTCTATAGCTTGGTGCAGTCAGCACAAAGATACCTATAAAATGGAGCATTTAAAAAATTACACTACTCATTGGTACACCTTATTGCATTTGGACTATTCCCTGGGCAACCTATAAAGCTAAACCCTTCAGGGAACAGATGTATCTCTGTTTATGTCCCAATATATATATATATATGTATATATATATATCAATAACCAATAATTATTCAAGTTATCAAGTTATTTCTATGATATTTATCAAGGCTTTTAATTGAAGTTTGTGGAAATAACTTGTTGACAGAAACCATTTCAGTGCAAATTTTGTCATATTGAATTAAATACTATTTTATAGTTACCCAACAAGTTCATGTAATCTTGTATGCTTTTCAGTTGATTCTATATGTATAAAATTGCCATATACTATAGAATACATGGAAACTTACTGTTCCATTCATATATATGTATATATGTAACATGTATATATTTAAGTATAGATATGTTTATATACATGCATGAAGAATTTCCTTAATACATTTATGCCATTTTCTTAAAGATTTTATAGAGAGGAGGAAGTAAGCATATGGGTTGAGAGTTCTTAAAAGTTTATTTTTCTTTATTTGGGTAGTAATAACATCAACTATCTTTCCAATGGTTTTAGTATCTCTCCCTTGCTAAGAGATAATGTGTACTAATTCCTCAATGCCCTCAAAGTGATCAATTCTGGCACAAAATCTTGGTATAAATTTGATCCTACTATTTGTTCTCATTTTTTTGTTTTAATTAGCAACATTTATACATTATACATTATACAGAGTAAAATTTATACATTAGCACAATGAGGAATTCAGATGTGATTATATTGTAATTCCTAGAGAATAGAGATTGTGACAGTCAAGTGGCATAGTAGATAGTGTTCTGGGCCTGGAGTCAGGAAGACTTTTTCCAGCTTCAGATACATAGTTGTGTGTCCTGGGAGAGTCACTTAATTCTGTTTGCTTCTGTTTCCTCATCTAAAATGAGCTGGAGAAGGAAAGGATAAATCACTTTGGCATCTTTGCCAAGAAAACACCAAATGAAGTCACAGAGAATTGGACATGACTGAACAGAAACTAAGGCAAGATGAGAAAGTGAATGAAAATCTAGTCTCAGTTTCTAGAAGATCTGGACTTCAGTCCGCCTCTGTCAAAATTCTGACTCTGTGATGCTGACCAAGCCACTTACCTTCTTAGGGCTATATAGGCAACTAAGAGAGTATATATAGTGGGAGCTTGGGTAGACTTATGTGGCTACTGCAGGTATTGTGCCCATAGCTGATCCTCTGCAATACCCCTTAACTCAACCTTTTACCATGCTTGTCAAGTCTGTGGTTTGATTTTTTTAAATATTGGCTTGGGTGATAGGATGTCAGGAACTCAAACTGCTTAATATGCTTCCTTTAGTTCATGACTGTGGAAGAACAGTTGTATTTTTTTATTCTTACACTTTGTTTTTAAATTTTAATTATTAAACTAATGTAAATTGAATTTTTTATTATTCATAAGTGCCAAATGGAAACTATACAGACAATAGCCCACAACAGAGTGCTTGTCTTAATTAGTAAGGGGAATTTCCTTATTTGGGAATTCCTAAACAAGGGAAGTCACAGTTCTAGTAATTATCTGAATACTTGTAGAAATACTTACACATTTTTTTTCCATTTTTCTTCTGTTAATTAGACAACCAACACATCATGTTAGTGTTTTAGATAATCTGAATTGATTAGATTTTACACCAAGATCCCTATGATTTTGCCATCATCTTCTTTGGTTGTTTTATGAGATAATTCTTGTCATCTTCCTATTTCTTCTATAAGATTTTACTACTTAGTTTATATTCTAAATTGGTGTAATTTTTGACTGCCAATTTTTCTGCTTGTAAGAGATCATGTTTTTCTAAGATCATCAAGTTCATCATTTCATATAGCAGAGTAGAACTTAGTCACAATCATATAGCACAACTTGTTCATCCTTTCTACAATTCATAGGCATGCCTGCAACTTCCAGTTCTTTGCCACCACAAAGAGAGTTGTTATAAATTTTTAAAAATATAAATTCTTTTCCTTTCTCCCAGTTATCTTGAGAAGCAGATCTAGTAGTGGTATTACAAGTTTTATATAATAAATTTGCAATTTCATGTACATTTGTATCTTTTTTATATTCCATTATGCTATGGAAATATTTGTTTTATCTCTTAAGCTCAGAATTAAATAAATAAAAATTTAAAAAGGATAAAATACTTACTAAGATAGTTTCTAAGCTGTTACTGTCCTGTAGAAAATGATAATAGTCCATGCTTATTTATTTGTAGATGTAGATGTAGATGTAGATTTGTAGAGCTGGAAGGTCCATTAGAGATAATTCAATTTAATCCCATCATTTAAAAGAAAGTAAAACTGAGACTGAAATATAAAATGACACGGTTGAGGTCACATGAATAGTAAATGTCACAGTAGGGGTTAGATTCTTTTTCTTTTGAATCCAAATCCACCATTTTGCCAAATCATTATTCTTTTCTTTTTAACATTTTCTTTTTCTGTATCAATAGCTTCTTTAGACAAGTTGGGGGGAACTGTTTTTTAAAAATAATGTTATATCTCTGTTTAAAAATATATTCTATCACAATGATATACCACAATTTGTTCAGGCATTCCTCAATTGAAGGGCAACCCTCAATTTTTTTTTCTTTTCCAAAAAACATTATTTGTTATTTTTTCTAGTAAATTTATTTATTTTTAATACACATTGCTTTATAAATCATACTGGGAAAGAAAAATCAGAAAAAAGGGAAAAACCATGGGAGAGGAAAGAAACTAAAAAAAAAACCCCAAACCCCCAAAAAACACAAGTGAACTTAGTATGTGTTAATTTACATTCAGTCTCCTTCATTCTTTTTCTGGATGTAGATGGAATTTTCTATCCAAAGTCTATTGAAATTGCTTTGGATCACTGAACCGCTGAGAAGAACCAAACCTTTCATAGTTGCTCATCACAATTCTTGCTGTTATTGTGTACAATGTATTTCTGGTTCTGCTTTTTTGCTCAGCATCAGTTTGTGTAAATCCTTCCAGACCTTTCTGAAATCACCTTGTTCATCATTTTTTTACGGAACAATAATATTTCATTATCTTCATATGCCACAACTTGGTCAGCTGTTCCCTAATTGATGGCCATTTAAGTTTCAGTTCTTTGCTATCACAAAAAGAGGAGCTACAAATATTTTTGTACATATGAGTTTTTTTTTCACTCCTTTATCATTTCCTTGGGATGCAGACATAGTAATGGAATTGCTGGGTCAAAGGGTATGCACAGTTTGATAGCCTTGTGGGAATGGTTCCAAATTGTTCTCCAGAATGGTTGGATCATTTCACAACTCCACCAAAAATGCATTAGTGTCCCAGTTTTTCCAAATCCCCTCCAACATTAACATTATCTTTTCTTTTCCTCTTGGCTAATCTGAGAGGTGTGAAATGGTACCTCGGATGTTTTAATTTGCATTTCTCTAATCAATAGTAATTTAAAGCATTTGTTCATATAATGATAGATGGTTTCATCTGAAAATTGTCTGTTCATATCCTTTGACCATTAATCAATTGGGGAATGACTTGTATCTTATAAATTTGACACAGTTCTTTACATACTTTAGAAATCAGGCCTTTATCAGAAACACATCTTTGTATTTCCCTTTTCATCTTGTTTTTTGTTAGTTTGGTCTATGCAAAAACCCTTTTAATTTAATGTAATCAAAGTTGCCCATTTTGCCTTTCATAATGTTCTCTAGTTCTTCTTTGTTCATAAATTCTTCCCTTCTCCGAAGATCTGATAGATAAATTATTCCTTGTTCTACTAATTTGTTTATGATCTCATCCTTTATGTCCAAATCATATACCCATTTTAACCTTATTTTGGCATGGGATGTGAGATATTGGTCTATGCTGAGTTTCTGACGTATTATTTTCCAGTTTTTTCAGAAATTTTTATCAAACAGAGGGTTCTTATTCAAGAAGCTAGAATTTAGGGGTTTATCAAATATGAGATTATTATAAACCTTGGTTATTGTGTCATGTTATTGTATCTAATCTATTCCATTGACCCACTACTCTATTTCTTAACCTGTACCAAATAGTTTTGATGACTGCTGCTTTATAATAAATAGTGAAATCTTTGAAGATGTTGGTAAAAGATGCTTTAGAGAGGATTTATCATGGTGATGATAACTCAACTAGTTCTTGAAAGACAAAAAAAGGATATTTGGTATGATGGCATTATTGTTATGTGAGTTGGTGAAAGGAAAAGTACAGACCATGTACAAATAAACTAATTTGACTGTAACTGGAATAGGGATAGAAGAAAAAAAGCTGGGAAGGTAAATTGCAAGGAATCAGATAATATATTTTGGCTTAAAAGTCCAAGGGAAAATGAAGTCATAAATTGGCAATTACAGTGAAACCAAATATTTAACAAATAGCATCCTGGCAAAATTTTCTATTATAGATAAGATGTGAGACTACAAGGGAAATGCCTTTTTTATTGGTCCTGTCATACAAAGTTAGTTATATAGATTTAATTCAAACACAAAAAGAAATTGCTCTAGGTTGACATGAAATTTGTATAATTTTTATTTGGTGAGTGATTTTTAGAAAATAAAATTATGAGTGAAAGGAGAAGCCATTCAAACATAGTCACACTGAAGTAGCCTTCTTTACTTTCAGTTTTCTCAACTGTAAAATGAAAAAAAAATTGGATTAGATTGAGAGTTCCCCACATTTTTTTCTGTTCCATGATAGAATATGTTTCTACATATTTTTCTTCTACAAGAAAACAAAAAAGGTGTTTTTTTAAACCTTTATGGTGTTTTAATATGCTATTGATATATTGCTTTAGATTTATTCATTAAATGATTATATTGCATTGATAACTTTTCCATCAAAAGTCCACATTAGATGCAGTTAGATGACAAGTTGGGAAACACATTGCAGTTAGAAAAGATCAGAATTTGATATTATCACTACACAAAATCCAAAGTGAGTGTGAGCATGGTAATGATAGTTTTGAATTGCTTCAGAAATCAATCTTTAATGGCATGCTTATAGTCATAGAAGAAAATATATTTGTAACATAATTGGGTGATGGTAATTGCTTAAGATGCCATTACAGAACTTCTAGCACAAACTGGGATTCACAAACCACTAAATGGGCATCAATGGAGTAGATGTTTTCTGAAGTCCCTAGGATCTCTGAGCCTATGAGTCTATGTCCTACCATATCAACACCATGTTAAGAAATAGGGGAGAGTGAAAAATATTTTATTTATTGTATTTTTTGTTTAACTTAAAAAGTGTCTCAAAAGAAACAGGTATGTGAATCAGTAGTTTCTTATAGATGTGTATGTCAGTGTAATTAGCTTCTTAGTGAGATTTGCTGGAAACTATGTACTACAATTCTTTATCACATGCCATGCCCTCTCACCACAAATTCCATGATAAAACTTTTAAATGAATTTGTACCAATTAAAGGATGCTAGTGAATGGGGATGCTCTCCCTACTATTGTAATAACCTACAAATTGGACAGTTTTCCAGCCCCCTGATTTTCCTTCTCCATTGTCTTTTTTTTTAAAAAGCTAACTTGAAAGAGAAACAACTTTTTAAACAATTGTCTGTGATAATTATTTCAAAATGAAATAGGGTCATGACTATAGAACCCAGAGACCGAAAATTTATGGATAAACAACATTTTCAGCAGGCATACCTTCTTTGTAAGATATTTATTCTATTGGAAAGAAATGGCTATACATCTACATGCCCTATGTAAGGATGTGTACTTTTGTTGTATGTAGATTTCAAGTCTTTTCTTGACCCACAACTATCCTTGTGTTGTTACCTTTTCATCATGGAGCATCCAGATCTAGCAGCAGTGGCTAGACTTATGAGCCTAGAGTCAGGAAGATTCATCTTCCTGAGTTTGAATTGGGCTTCAGACACTTACTAGCAATTTGCTATTGGGTGGGTTACTTAATAGTGTTTGCCTTAGTTTCCTCATTTGTAAAATAAATTCTAGAAGGAAATGACAAACCATTTCAATATCATTGCCAAAAAAACCCCCAACAAAACACAACAAACAAACAAACAAAAAACACAACAAACTTCAAATGGAGTTGAAAGGGTCAGATATGTCTGAAAACTGTCTGAACAATTCTTTATAATCATAGTATGTCCTTGTTTTCTTGTGCTTATTTAAGACAACTTGAGAATTGGTGGATGAAAGACTGAGGAGTGGGGAGTCCACAAAGAATAGGAGAAGGATAGTTGGTTTTATTTTCTGTTGTCTCAATTCTTCAGATAGGTTTAATAGAGAATTTTAATGTACTCTAATAGAGAAAATAAGGGTCAAGATTTGTCTTTAATGAGTCAGAGAAGAGGATTAAGGCTGCTAAAAACCTCTTTTCAGCACCTGGCTTCTATAAACTAAGAAGAGTCTTTGTATCTCTTGGTGAAAGCTTTGTAGATTAAATAGCCTCAGGGTTGACTTCATTCTTTTGTTATGAGATTGTTGGTCTGAAGAAGAATTCTAAAATGAGGGCAGAGCTTTTTGGAGAAAACATTTTGAATGAAGCAGCACTTTCATTTTCTCACTTTCCCAAATTAAATAGCTGATGGTACTCAATACGCTTTTTTGGTCAAATAGAAATCTTTTCTTTTTCATCTTTTGTTTATTTTCTTGTCACAAAGAAATCTTTTCTGCAATAAAGCCATTTTCCCCCAATAGGAAATCATGATTACCTTAGAATATTGGAGAATATTGAATTGTATCTAAGTAGTCCAGGAGATGATTCATCCTATTACACAGAGAAAGAACAGAGTGTTCTGTCAGAGTGTTGATAAGGTCTTGAGAATCTGGGAGAAAAGTCATTCTAAATATAACATTTCATCATGTTTTATATCATAACCAATGTGACAAGGATCTTACTATGTTTTGAACACAGACCTTCTTAGATATATATTAATATAGTTAAATCTTACTTGTCTTTTTGTGAACCATCTTTTAATATTTCATCTGGATTGTCTTCTGGAGTCTTTTCAACAAAATATTTGCAGTAACAAGACAAATGGCAGCTATGATATTTAAACTGGTGATTTCTGATAAGTAATAGTGTCTTGGGTTCTGTAGAATGATAGGATTTGGATTAATCATCTGTTATATGCTTTTCAGGTCTAAATTTTGTGATACTCTACTTCTTGTCCACTCAAACTTCCTCTTGAAGACATGAGCTATCAAGATCTTGAAGATCAACTAGTCATTCATTCAATTAGTCAACAAATAATCAGTAAGCACCTAATGTGGAAAAGCATTGTGCTAAGAGTTGAGGATCCAAAGAAAACAGTCCCTGCCCCCAAGAAGTTCACTTCTAATGAAACAAAAAAAAAATGCAAACACTTATTTACAAACAATACTGTACAAACTGGAGATAATTTCAGTAGAGAGGTATTAATATTATAAAATATTTAAGCATTTTATCCAAGGTCCTACCTTAATCTACATTTTTGGAAATGTATGAACCAGAAATTTAGGAGACAGTGAGAGAATAAAGATCTATTAAGGATAATATTCATTATGAGGTGCTACTCATTCTCTTTTTTAATAATAATTTTTTGTTTTTCAAAATATATGCAAAATAATTTTCAACATTCATCCTTGCAAAACCTTGTGTTCCATATTTTTCTTCCTTCCTTTCCCGCTCCCTCCTCCTTCAATATAGGTTAAACGTGCAATTCTAAGCATATTTCCACATTTATCATGCTACATAAGAAAAATCAGAACAAAAAGGAGAAAAAAAAGGAGAAAAAAAAGAACAAGCAAACAACAACAAAAAAGGTGAGAATGTTGTGATCTACATTCAGTCCCCATAGTCCCATTCACATTCTCTTGAGCAAGATGTTTACAATGAAGTATCAAGATTTCATCTGTATTCAGAACATTAAATATATCTATTTTCAAATATTCCAAAATATACCTAATTTAATCAACAGGATCACTTGTGCTTCATTGATATAGAACACAGCTTTTCAATGTGATATAATACATAGAATGCTAAACTGAGAATCAGGATGACCTGGATTTAAACCTGTCTCTTACATTCATTAGCCAGGTTAAGTCATTTAACTTCTCTCTCCTTATTTTCTTTATATGTAAAAGTAAGAGAGATTGTTTTTGATGGTTTCTAGCATCCTTACCACCTTTAAAACTGTTATTCTATTATTTTACAATTTGGTAGAAAATTTAATGGATTGTTGTGGCACAAATAAAATTAATTACTTGGTGGCTGCTTCATGCTTAGCTAGGCTGGTCCTCGTCCATTAATTTCCATGATCTGCTTATTTGTCTTCAAGAACTCATATCTTGATGCATCAGAATAAGAATGATAGAGTTACAAGGAGATTTATATTCAAATTTAAGTCCCAATCATTATTAAGACGCAAAGTACAAATATTTAAGACATGGTACACTATTGCTTTCATGAATTCAAGAGTTTCTTTCATATAACTCCATAGCATCATGGATTAGGAGCTGAAAGGGATTTTAGAAGTCATCTCTTCGAACTTCCTCATTGTGTAGGTAAGAATCCTGAAATCCCAAGATATTAGACTTGCCCAAAATTTCAGAGATTCTGTCAGAGATGGTATTTTAAACTGGTTTCACTGCTCCAAATTTAATGCTATTTCAGCTATAGTTTATACAGCCTTTTATACTAGAGTATTGTAGAGATTAGCAACAACAACAACAACAAAAAAAAACCAGGAACAAAAGCTTTATCTGTTCAAAGTTCTACAAATATTAATAATAATAATCCAATTGTAGAGCATCAGAGGAAAGAAGAAATGTTCATCTTTTCCCTTGTCAGCTTTGAGATAGCAACAAGGCACTTGGGAGGAGATGAGCAATTTGGAAGAAAGGAGCTCGGTAAATACTCCTTGGTTGATTGATTGATCAGGGATTAAATGGATGGAGAAAAATTGAGAGTGGAGAGGGAGATTTCACAGTCATCATGAAAGAAGCAGTCCGAGACACAATGAAGTCACCCAGTGGAGCAAAAAAAAATCAATATTTAGGGATGGGTCTAGCTACAGGATGTCTGAGGGACATAGAGAAAGGGAAGGAAAAGATATTAAAGAATAATAGGAATTGAAACAAGAGAAATCTTAGAAACCACTGTAGTTAATGACTGGGTAGAAATTGCTAACCAATTCTTTTTATTTTTCACTTTCCAGCTTAGAGGCTTAATGACAGTTTCTTTCTGCCTGGCACAGAGCTGATGCTGTTGTCTTCCTTTCTAGGGGCAGTGCAGGAGCAATCCACTTCTGTGGCCCTTCTGAATCAACAAAGGGGGCACTGTGAGACCTCTAAACCTGGTTTTATGATTAGCAGGACCTTTCAGTTCCTTGAAGGAAATGAGATAAGAATCTCTTTGTTCAAACTCAGTCACATTTCCCCTATTCTGTCTGTTATTTGCTATATAGCTTAAAAGAAAAAAAAAAAAACAAACAACAAAACTTTTCTAAGTGTTTAGTCTAAGTCTGTGGAATAAGCCTATTCTTCTGGACTTTGCAGAATTTTCTTAAGAGGCAGCCAGGTGGTACAATGGATAGAGTACTAGTTGAACTTGGAATCAAGAGAACTTGGTTTCAAATCCTACCTCAGACTCTTACTAGCTGTGTGCTCCAGGTTAAACCAATTAACTTCTCTCAACTTTAGTTTTCTCATTTATAAAATGGAAATAATATTGAAATCCTCATTCTCATGGTACTGAGTCCCAAGGAATCTTAGCTAGTGCCATGGACAGCTGTAGGACTTAGTATTAAAAATGTCTTTGTATGGGACATTGTCTCATAGTAGAACTGGAAAGTTTCACTTAGGGATCTATCTCTTAGTTCTGCTGGTATCATATGTACCTAAACACAAATCTGTATCAAATTTATATCAGTGGTCCTCCACTCTTTATTTGATGGCCTCCAGCGAGAGAGAACCCATTAACACCCAAGGCAATCCCTTTCATAACTTGAGTTAGGTGATGTAGTACATAGACTAAAAGACCAGAAGTCAAGAAGACCTCAATTCAAAACTGGCTTCAGGCACTTACTGGCTGTGTGATCCTGGAAAGTTACTCAACTTTCTTTATCTCAGTTTTCTTATGTGTAAAATGAGTTGAAGAAGGTATTGGCAAACCATTCCAGTTCCTTTGCAAAGAAAACCCCAAAATTGGATCATAAAGAGTCAGGAACCACTGAAGAACAACAAACTGTTGGCAGTTGTCCTTATTTTGAATTGAAATGTGCCTTTCTGCAATTTTCATTCAGTTTTCCACACTTGATCTTTAAAAGCCAAACAGAACAAACCTAATCTTTCTTTCATGTGACAACTTTTCAAATACTCAAAGAAAGCTGCCACATTCCTCTTTATTCAGACTTAAGGGATCAGAACACTAATGCATTTGGGGACTCTACATTAAACAGATCATTTTTTTGTTTTTTGTTTTTTTGTCTTTGTTTTCTGGGTTTGTTTTCTGTATTTACCAGGTGTATTTGTTATAATCACATAGTATATACATATACCTTGTGTCATGTGACTTCACTGTTCAATACCTTCATGCTATCAATTTGAGACATATTTTTTTTTTTACTTTTCAAAGTTAGTTATAACAAAATTCACATTTACCTGACAAATTTCAAATGCTATAGTGCAAATAAAAAAACTTACATTTATATGGTGGTTTAAAGTTTACAAACCACCTTCCTTACATTCAGGGCTATAAAGTGGGTAGTATTACTAACTTCTTTTTATAGATGAGGACAAGGAGGAAAAAGGAGACAAAATGACTTCCTGACAGTCATACAATTAGCAAGTTTTAGAATCAAGATTCTAATTCAGGACTCCAGCATTCTAAAGTCCATCAACATTTCTATGCTAATCCATCACCATGTTTCATTTGAGAAAATACAGCATGAGTCAGTTATAATGAATATTATGCAGCATCTTAGTGAATCAGTAAACATTTATCAGGTACTTAGCATGTATCAGACACTGTTTTAGGCAACATGGGTAGAAGGCAAAAATAAACTTAAAATAATTCCTACAAAGGGAAATTAAAATCCATTTAACACACACATAAACATATTAAGAAATTATAGGATAATTAGAAGGGAAGCAATAAATTGGGAAGTCATCTTTACATTTAAGGGTTCTGATAAAGGCCTCATTTCTAATATATATATATATATATACATATATATATATAAGATATATAGAGAATTGACTCAAATTTATAAGAATTCAAGCCATTTTCTAATTGATAAATGGTCAAAGGATACGGACAGACAATTTTCAAAAGATGAAATTAAAACTATTTCTAGTCATATGAAAAGGTGCTCCAAATCAGTATTGATCAGAGAAATGCAAATTAAGACAACTCTGAGATACCACTACACACCTATCACATTGGCTAAGATGACAGGAGAAGATAATAATGAATGTTGAAGGGGGTGTGGGAAAACTGGGACACTGATACATTGTTGGTGGAACTGTGAATGGATCCAACCATTCTGGAGAACAATTTGGAACTATGCTCAAAAAGTTATCAAACTGTGCATACATTTTGACCCAGCAGTGTTTCTACTGCACCTATATCCCAAAGAGATCTTAAAGGAAAGGGACCCACATGTGCAAAAAATGTTTGTGGCAGCCCTTTTTGTAGTGGCTAGAAACTGGAAACTGACTGAGTGTCCATAAATTGGAGAATGGCTGAATAAACTATGGTATATGAATGTCATGGAATATTATTGTTCTGCAAGAAATGACCAGCAAGATGATTTCAGAGAGGCCTGGAGAGACTTGCATGAACTGATGCTGAGTGAAATGAGCAGATCCAGGAGATCATTATACACGGCAACAAGACTATATGATGATCAATTTTGATGGACATGGTTCTCTTCAACAATGAGATGTTTCAAACCAGTTCCAATTGTTCAGTGATAAAGAAAGCCATATACACCCAAGGAGAGACCTGTGGGATCTGAGTGTGGACCACAACATAGCATTTTCTCACTCTCTATTGATGTTTGCTTGCATTATGTTTTCCTTCTCAGGTTTTTTTTTTCTTGTACAGCAAGATAGCTGTATAAATATGTATATACATATTTGATTTGTCAAATATTTTAACATAATTAACATGAATTAGACTTCCTGCCATCCAGGGGAGGGGTGGGGAGATAGGAGGGAAAAAATTGTAACAGAAAGCTTTGCAAGGGCCAATGTTGAAAAATTACCCATGCATATGTTTTGCAAATAAAAAGCTTTAATAAAATAAAATTAAAAAAATAAATTGTAGTATAAAATTTTTTTTGTTGTTTTTTTTTTTTTGTCATGTCAGACTTTCTTGACACTATTTGAGGTTTTCCTGACAAAGATACTGGAGTAGTTTTCTAGTTCCTCCTCCAACTCATTTTACAGATGAAGAAACTGAAGAAAACAGGATTAACTAACTTGCAGAGGGTCATACAAATAGTAAATCTCTGAGGCCAGATTTACACTCAGGTTATCTTGACTCCAGGTCAGGTGTTCAATTTACTGAGCCACCTAAGCTGCTCCAAAGGGAATAAACATGAAGTAGTTAAATACAAGGTGATTTGAAAGAAATGTTACAAACAGTTGGGGTTAGAAGTGGGAATAGGGAAGCCTTCACATAGAAGTTGATCTCCAAGCTTTGTCTAGAAGGAAAGGGAGGATTTTATGAGACAGGGATGAAAAGAGGTGAAGTCCTTTCACAAAAACATGAACTCTTAGAGATCTGTGTTTGATTTAAGAAATAAAGCCAGTTTGGATGGATTGCAGATACCAAAAGAGGATATAATGTCCAGTCAACCTAGAAAGCTAAATTGGGATCAGGGTATAAAGAGCTTTAAAAAGTAAACTAAAGAGCTTATGTTTAATCTTATAGGAAATAGAGAGCCACTTAATTTCAATGAACAAGGGGATGATATAGTCAGGCAGCATTGTTAAGAATAGACTAGAGTGGAGAAAGACTTGAGATAGAGACATCAATTAGGAGGTGGTTGCAATAATCAAGACTATTGGTACTAGGCTAGTGGCTGTACTAAGGTAGTAGCTATGCGAGTAGAGTCAGACAAAAATGTTACAGATGGTAAAATGGCAAAATCTAGCACTTCATTAGATATAGAAGGGAAAAGATAATGAGGAATTGAAGATAATGATGAAATTATAAAGTTTGAAAGAGAAGAGAACTAGAATGAAAAGATAATGGATTTAGTTTTGAAAATATTGAGGTGCAGGCATTTCTTGGAATGCAGGTTGAAATGTTCAAAAGGAAATTGGGATAGAATTTAAGTGACTGGGGCTAAATATATAGATGTCTGAAACATGTGTATTGAGATTTTACTCATAGGAACTGAGTTTACTAATGAGATTATGTATAAGGAAAAGAGAAAATTCTAGGATGGAACATTTGGGAGTACCCAAAGTAATGGGGCAAGATAAGAATGGTGAAATATGGCTAACTGGCAAGATAAGTAGAAGAATAATTAAGAGAGAAAGAAGCAGAATAAAGAAAGAAAGAGTATCTAGGAAGAATGGGTAGTCATCAGTGTTAAAAGCAGCTGATAAATTTAGAAGTACGAGGATTGAGAAAAGATCACCATATTTGGAATGATTGAGATTATTAGACACTTTTCAAAGAACAGTTCCAGTTGAGTGATGAACTCAAGACAGATCATAAAAAGGTTTAAAGACTAAATGAGAAGAAAGGCGAGGAGGCTGCTAGTGTAGACAGTTTTTAGGCATTTGCCTGAGAAAGGGAGAAAAGATTTAGAAAGATAGCTTGAGGAGATTTTGGGAGATGCATGGACATTTGGGAAAGTTATAATGAAGTAATGAATAGATAAGGAGATATCGAAGATTAGAAAACCAGGGGATGTTTGAGGAATCAATCTGCTGAAGAAGACAGAAGGGCAGAGAATCAAATGTACATGTGGAGGAGATGGCTTTAGTGAAGAAAAGGTCACTTTATTGTCAGAAGGTGGGGGAATGGAATGGATAAAGGAATAATAAAAACAATATGGAAGTAAAGAAAATAAAAGGTAGAACTCATGCCAAAAAACTTGAATTTTCTCAATAAAATATGAGGTCAAATGTTCACCTGAGAAACAAGTGGGAAGGGACATATGGAATCCCAGAGGAGGGAATAGAATCTCTGAAATGGCTTATGTGGGAAATGAACTAGGGAATCAGTTAGGCAAGAATAAAATACATTGACTTAAGCGAGGGACATACTGAATTTGTATCACATGAACTTAGATTGCAACCAGTAAGCAGGATTGTAAGAATTCTTCCAACTCTCTTTAGCAGTCCATGAGCAGGTGCAGAAGAAATAGAATTGGGGGTAATCCAGGATGGATGTTTAGCAAGAACTGAGCAGAGATAGGACAAAAGAACCAATGATGCCAGAGCAGAGGAATTATAAAGCGGAAATGGATAATTATGTGGTCAAGTTTGGAAAGTGAAGGTAGAGTAAAGGGAATACTCTTGAAAATACTCAGGAGCATAGCAACTTTTTCTAAGAAAATAAATGACAGCTTTAAGAGGAGCGAAACATAAGAGTAAACTGAATAATAGGAAGTTATAGTCATATAGAAGGATATCAGGTATTTACATTAAAGAAACACAACATTTGTGGGTAATTGTAAATCCAATATGTGAACATTGAATTCTATGTGTGGCTCAAGTAGAATGACAGAAAAAGCCATGGGATTTAAGTATGATTAACACAGAAAATAGTTGATTTTAAAATTAACTCTTGTAGCTCATTTGAAAAAAAGTTGAAAATGAAAGTTGTGAACTGATAAAATAACTTTATAGTCCAAAACTAGCACCAGAATTTAAAATTGGAAAGAACTTTGGGTCTCTATTCTAACTCTTTCATTTTAGAAGATATACCACCTTAGGTTCAATGCAGGCAAATGATATTCCCCAGATGACCAAGTTTCTATGTAACTGAGCTGGAGTTTTGAACACAGGCCTTAACTCCAAGTTCACTATGTCTTTTGTATATGCTCCTCTTATACTCCCTTAGGGAAACTTTTTATCTTTGATATGATACACTGAGTAATTGATAAATACACAAAGAGAGAGTTATAACCTCTACAGAAATGAGATTATTCATCACAAGAATAATTCAATTAGATGATTTTTGTTTCAATTTTCTCTCTGGGTGTTTCTATTTCCTTACTTAATTTCTTTTATGTTTTGAAAAGACTGTTTCCTGGTTTTTCCAGTTGAAACTACTTTTTGGGCAATCAATGTGTTTTTTAAATTCACACATGCCCCACTGTGCAAAGTAGTGCTATCTTATGGTTAACCTATAATAAACAAGTCCCAAAGATTACATCAGAGGTATAAAAAAAAAAAAACAGGGCCAGCATCACTCCTGAGGGTAGTTGAAACTAGATTAAAATATAATGAGGAAATATTTAACCAAATAAATCAATACAATAAAATGAGATAACATTTTAAAACTATCAATATGATGCTTGTAGGAATTCTAATGCATGAATCAGTGGCTCTCATTTCTATATGTGTTTGACACCATTGGGCTGCACTTACCTTCCCCCTCTGCCTCTCAGTTATAGAATCCTAACATTTGGTAAAATCATTTTCCTAACTTTTACATGCCAAGGACGTGTTTAGTACTTGGCTTGTGAGGACTAAGGACCTACTGTTCTCATGAATATTCTCAGATATGCTTGACATTTAGACAAACCATTGAGGATTCTCTTTACATTGTCCACATCTGTAATCAATAGAAAAAACTGGCTATGTCTCATCATGTATATAAATGTATAATATCTAAGGTAACATCATGCTGGAAACTACTCCAAAATGGGTCGTCCTTTAACTTTAGATAGTTATATGATTTACTTTCCATTAAGAGTCAAAAAAGCAAATCATATAACTATCTAAAGTTGTTTTTTATGTATTCAACAACAGATAAACCAAATACAGATCAGCATTTGTAAAAGCAAATATGTTAAGTAGATGACTAAAAGGCAGAAATCAGAGAAAGTCAAAGGCAGAAGAGACCTTAGAGGAAACCTAGTTCAAACAATTCCTGCATAAGTATTGCTTCTTCTATATACTTGATATGTGGCCTCCCAGATTTTGCTTGAACTTCCAATGGTGGGGAATCTACTTCCTCCCTAAACAACATATTGTCTTCATGAAAGTTCTAAATATCAGGAAGGTTTTCCTTAAATTTGCCTCTGAAATTTCTATCCATTCTTCTTTGCCTCTGGAACAAAATTAATAAATTAGTATAGTTTTACAATCAATCTTAATTAACCCTCATTATTCTTGAACTTCCTCATTGTGGCTAATATTGAAGCAAATGAAATTACTAATAATATAATGATCAATAATAATAGTAATAATAAGCTATTCAGGTCTATTTAGCTTTACCTGGCACAGAAAAGGGCAGATAAATGGCAAACCATTCTAGTATCTTTGCCAAGAAAACACCAAATATGGTTACAAAGTCACACGTGACTGAAAATTACTGAACAACAACAGAGCACAAAAAAGTTTGTCCCAATTGTCAAGCTTCTATATAGGCTCATCCACTACAATAAAGGCAATAAATCAATTCAGAGATAGTCAAGAAGTGTTTATAACATGACTGGGGCTATGTTAGGGTCATCAGGATACAAAAAGAAAACATTGAACTACTTACAATCTGTTGGGGATATATGAAGGAGCAACACAAGCTCTGACAATCAAGGGCTAAATTCATAAAATGACACTTAACTCAGAGACTTTGGGAGAAGGGAGACATGAGTAAGTAGGGAAAGTTTTATGGAATAAGTTTAACTTGAAGTCAGAAGAGTGAAAAGGAATTGAATTGGTAGAGAACATATATGCAATTTGAGTTTGCTTTCCAGTATAGTACCTTTTTATTATTTTATTTTTAAAGGGATGGTTGAATGATGACTATGAGTTGTTAGTTTAGAATCTTGGCAGCATGTAACCAAAAAAGCATATACATTTTTAATTAAAGCAATATAGCTATAAAAATAGGAACTTATATTTATGTAGCATTGTGAAGTGTTTTTTTTTAAATGGTATTTGCTTTTATATCACAGTCATTTCTGGAAATACCTCCTAATTCTTCCTCTAAATTTATCCTTCCATTGAAACAAAAATAATTAAGCAAAACCATTTCTTGCAATTACTATTTCTGATATTATATGCATTTTGCCCTAGTAATCCCTACATTGCCTTTTGAGAGGAAGAAGTTACATTTCTTTATCACTGCTATGGAACTGTTATTGATTATTTGCTCAGAGTTAAACATTTCTTATTGATATTTTAATTTGTTATTATAGTAACTGTGCTTTAATTTTGCTTAATATTTAAGTTCATACAAATCTTCCCATGCTTCTCTAAGTTTCTCATATTCATCATTTCTTATCGAAAAATAATGTTATATTCATAAGCCACAATTTGTCTTGCCATGCAGCATTTGCTGGGCACCTACTTTGTTTCCAGTACTTTTCTAACATTGTGGCATGTATAGGGTCTTTATTTTTGTTCTTCACCCTCTTTGGAGTACATTCCCAATAGTGTGAAAATTGGGTCAAAGAGCAAGAAAGACTTAGTTACTTTTTGTTATTGTTGTTGTTGTTGCAGAATTCCAAAGTGATAAAAAGAAAGCTCTGAAAAATTCATAACTTAACTAGCAATGCACTAATGTCTTTCTATAGTCCCTGGAACACTATTTCCACTTCTTTTCATTTTTTCTGATTTGAAGTGTATGAAGCCAATAAACATTCATTAAGCATCTACTATGTGCCTGGCAATGTGCTAACCCTGGGGATACAGCTCCTAAAGAGCACACAATCTAACCAGGGAGACAATAGGCCAACTACAATGTTCAAATAATTTATATACAGATTAATTTGGAGAGCATATCAGTGGGAAGGCACTAACATTAATAGGAATCAGGAAAGGCATCTTGTAGAAGCTGAAATTTTAAAAAGAAGTTGAAGGAAGTCAGGGAAGCTCAGAGATAGAAATTAAGAGGGAGAAAACCCTAGGCTTTTGGGACATGATGCTTGTTTTAATTTTCTTTTCTCTATTAGTGATTTGAAGTATACTTTAATATGAATAAAAAGCTGGAAATTCTTCTTTCAAATACTGCTCTTATCTTTTGATGATTTGATCTTTTGGTCAAATATTAGTGCTTTTTCCCTGCTTATCTGTTACCAGACTGTTTTGTCTTTCCTCCACTATTTCTTCCTTCCCCCTGTTTCCTGCTTAACTTTCTTATTTCACTTGCAAGTATGACCATCCTTCTAATCTCCCACATTCACACTTCAGAATTATCCTCAATGTTTTTTTCTTCTCTGTCACAATTCATATCCAATACTTTGCCAAGTCTTGATGGATGAGGAGGAGGTATGAGAGTGCAACTCAGATCCAAGGAATCAGAAAACAACCCAGTTTGACTGAAGCATAGAGCACATGGTGGTATAAGGGTAATAATGTGAGATTAAGGCAGAAAAAAGTAAATGATATCATCATGTACCTTTTGAATGCCAGATTTTGAAGATGATAAGTGGTAGGGTTTGATCTATTATTTGAAAAAAGCTTATATTGGTATGAAGATGAATTGGAGGAGAAATGAATAAAGATAAGGAAATATAATAAGGAAGCTACTTAAATAGCTTAGATAAGTTGACAAGGAGAGCTTTAGTAGGGTGATAGTGGAAATAGGAAGGGGCAGATTCAAGAGATATTACAAGTATGGAATCATCATTTGACCTAAGATCAGAAATGAAGGCATGGGAAAAGTTGTAACCTAAAGGTTGCAACTATAAATTCTAAATTGTATTCCCATTACAAAAATAGTGAATATAGGAAGATAAAGTTTAGGTGAGTAAGCAATGGATACAAATGTTGTTGAAAGGATCCTTGTATCTACAGGGAGAGGTCTGCAAATACTGAATTTGTCACTTGTTACCAGTGATCGTGGATAATTTACTTCATCTCTCCTAGGAGTGGAGAAAGGTATGGTTTCTTGATTACTTCTTTTATTCTAGCTTCATTGATTTCAATTGTGCAAAAGGTTTTTTTTTTTTTTACAATAGCCTTTTTCATGTATTATGCTTAGTATTCATATTTTACTAATAATTCCATCTCTCCATAATTTGATAGGTATCTCCTTCCATTCTCTCTCTTTTTTTGCAACCTTTAATATTCAGGAACATATTGGTTTTGACATTGTTGTGTTGTATAGTATAAAGCATTTGTCTAAATCTAGTTTCTGCAAAGTTGTTTTCTGTTTTCTCAGAAGTTCTTTTCTATTTGTTGAGTTCTCTTCTATGTAATTAAAATGTGTGAGCTTATCTAACACTGGCGTGCTGTTTTCAGTAGTTTCTATTTCTTATTCATCCAGTTTGTTTCATCAATCTTCTTTTGTACTTTTCTTCTTTTTAAAAATTCATTTTAAATTTAAATACAAAATAAGAAAAGAAAAAAAAATACATCACCATTGTCACAGCAGAACATGAAGAGATTTAAAATATAAAAATATAAAACAAAACAAAAAATTTCTATTTCAAAAATACTACATAATAAATACTACCTATTGTGTTCTTAGCCGTTCATTTTTTCTTTGCTTTCTTGAAGGTTTTCTTTTGTTCTCTGATGTGTACTTTTTACTTTTTTCCCCTTTCCCCCTCCCAAATAAGACTACAATAAAGCATGGATATAGATCAACATACCCACACATATGTACACATACAATTATGCATAAAACATGTATAATATACACATGCACAGATACCTATAATAATACACACATACATACTACATTATATACATGTATGTATGATAGACATTCATATACATATACATAAGACCATACTAGGCTTATTCCACTTGTCCTCTTGTTTCTCTGAAGATAGACAGCGTTTTGCTTCATGAGTCCAAGCCTTTCCATGTTTTTGTAAATCCATCATCTTTTTCTGGTTTTTAACAAGTATGAAATGATTTTGATAAATATTAATTTTCAATATATACATATATTTATTTTTGTTAAAATCATTTCTTCCTTCACTCATGCTTTTTGAAATTACCTCAAATAAATCATGTTATTATTTTGTCTAGATATAAAATGTATCCTCTTGACAATTTAATTGGTATATCATTGTCTTTAAGTTGATTTAAGTAGTATGGACTTTTTAGATATATTTTCTTAATCCAATAATGAATAATGATTTTTATTTCTCTATTTAAATATTTCTTTACATTTATGGGGTATTTTGTGGTTATATGTTTTTTTTAATCTCATATGTATTCCTGAGATAGTTTTTGTATTTTATAGTTATTTTCAATGGAATTTCTTTTATTCTTGATTTTTCTTAGAGTTACATAGAACTACAGATGGTTTTGTGTGTTTATTTTGTATCTTGATACTTTACTGAAGGTATTCTCTTTAATGTTCTTAGCAAACCAGCCTATCATATGCAAATATTGATAAATTTATATTCTTCTGTCAATATTTGTGTCTTTAATTTTATGCTCTTTGTGATAGTGCTATTGATAAAATTCCTAGAATGATGTCAAATGATAATACTTCTGTTTCACTGAAAAAAATCTCTCAAAAATAATTCTATTTCTTGGAGTTATATATATGCTTTTAATCTTCATTTATTTATCTAATATAAATGTATTTATTTTTAATACACATTACATGATGAAACATGTTGGAGAGAAAAATCAGAGTAAAAGGGAGAAACCATGGGAGAGAAAAAAAAAGCAAAAAAAAAAAAGTGAACATTGCATGTATTGATTTAAATTCAGTCTTCATAGTTCTTTTTCTGGATGCAGATGGCATTTTCTGTCCAAAATCTCTTGAGATGGCTTTGGATCACTGAACCACTGAGAAAAATCAAGTCTTTCATACATTATTACCGTTATTATGTAGAGTATTCCTGGTTTTGCTTGTTTCAGTCAGCATCAGTTCTTGTAAATCTTTCCATGCTTTTCTAAAATCAACTTGTTCATTATTTTTTTATGAAACAGTGATATTCCATTATCTTCATATGCCACAACTTATTCAGGCATTCTCTAATTGATGAGCATCTACTCATTTCCCAATGCTTTGCTACCACAAAAAGAGCTGCTACAAACATTTTTTGCACATGTGCATTTCTCTAATCAATAGTGATTTAGAGGATGTTTTTCATGTGATGATAGCTTTAGTTTCATCACATTTTTAATCTTATAAAAGAAGTGTTTTTCTATTTTTAGGGTGTTTTGCATAAATAATTGCTATATATTTTCTTTTTTATCTGAAAGATTTTTTTATAAAACTTTTTATTTTCAAAACACATGCATAGTTTTCAACATTCACCCATGCAAAACCTTGTATTCCAATATTTTTTCCTCCATGCCTTCCCCACACTGCCTCCCCAGATGGCAAATAATCTAATATATGTTAAAATGTGCAATTCTTTACATATTTCCATAATTATAATATTGCACAAGAAAAAATCAGATCAAAAAGGAAAAAAATGAGAAATAAAACAAAATGCAAGTAAAGAACAACAACAAAAATTAAAATACTATGTTGTAATCACCCTCAGTTCCCACAGTCCTCTTTCTGGGTACTGATGGCTCTCTTCATCACAAGACCATTGGAACACCTTGCTATTGAAAAGAGCCACATCCATCATTATTGATCATTGTATAATCTTGTTGCAGTGAATAACATTCTCCTGGTTCTACTAACTTCACTTAGCATCAGTTCATGCAAGTCTTCCTAGGGCTTTTTGAAATCATCCAGCTGATCATTTCTTATAGAACAATAATATTCCATAAAATTCATATTCCATAAGTCATTCAGCCATTTTCCAAATGATAGGCATCCACTTGCTTTTTAGCTGCTACAAACATTTCTGCACATGTTGATTCTCCTCCCTTCTCCATTATCTCTTTGGGATGCGGGCCCAGGAGAAAAACTGCTGGATCAAAGAATATGCACGGTTTCAAGTTTTTAAATGTGCCATCTGGGGGCGGAGCCAAGATGGTGGAGTGAAAAGGTGACTTTCTGCCTCTCCTCCGATCTTCTCTCAAATCAACAATAAAATAAGCCTCTGAACTGATCTTCAAGTCAACGAACTCAGAAATATTTGGGCACGGCTCTCTGGAGAACTTCATATCAGGTTAGTCGGACTCGGACAGAGAGATAAATAGACTACAACTGTGCAGGCCGGAAGTGAGGGTGGGACTCAGCTCGGCTCCTCGTGGAAGAAATTCCAAACTCCAAACTCCAAATTCCAAACACCTGGAGTTTATCTGAGGCACTCGGGACACTCTGCCCTGATTGGGGACAGGTGTTCTGGCAGACTTGCCTTGTTTAAGGAGTAATTCGGACTTAGTCCTAGCCCCCACCGGCCCAGCACCTTAAGTCAACTCGCCGAAGTGCCCCAGGGCAAAGCGTCTTCAGCCGAGGTTTTTTTTTTTTTTTCCCCTACCTTAAAGAGATATCCACTCTGTCTAAAAAAAAAAATGATGAAGAAGCAAAAGAGAGCTCTCACCATAGACAGCTTTTATCAAGGCAAAGAAACGACCTCAGATACAGAGGTTTCTTTAGACAAAAATCCAGAAAAAAACAGCAAGGACCATCACTGGTCCCCGTTTCAAAAGGCCTTTCTGGAAGATTGCATAAAGAACCTCAAAAGAGAGCTGGAGGATAAATGGGAAAATAAATTGAAATCAGTGCAAGAAGGATACAGTATCTTGCAAGAAGGATATGATGCTCTGCAAAAGAGATATGAAAAAGACACCAATTTATTAAAAAATAAAATTAGTGAAGTGGAAAAAGAGTGCAGTGAACAAATTGGCCAGTTACAAAAGGAACTTAAAAAGGTAACTGAAGAAAACAACACCTTAAAAATAAGAATTGAACAAATGCAAGTGAATGACTCACTAAGACTTGAAGAATCAGTCAAACAAAAACAAAAAAATGAAAAATTAGGAGAAAATATGAAATATCTCCTAGGAAAAACAACTGACTTAGAAAATAGATCTAGGAGAGACAATCTAAGGATTATTGGACTTCCTGAAAGCCATGATCAAAAAAAGAATCTAAACACTATCTTCCAGGAAATTCTGAAAGAAAACTGCCCTGAGATTGTAGAATCAAAGGGCAAAATCAGCATTGAAAGAATTCACCGATCACCTCCTGAAAGAGACCCCAAAATTAAAACCCCAAGGAATATCGTGGTTAAATTTCAGGACTATAGCACCAAGGAAAAGATTCTGCTAGCAGCTAGAAAGAAACAATTCAAATACCGAGGATCAATAATTAGAATCTGTCAGGATCTGTCAGCTTCCACACTGAAGGATCGAAGGGCCTGGAACCAGATATTCCAAAGGGCAAAGGAACTTGGATTACAGCCAAGAATAACCTATCCAGCTAGAATGAGCATTATCCTCCAGGGAAGAAGATGGTCATTCAATGATATAGGTGAATTTCACCTATTTCTAATGAAAAGACTGGATCTGAACAAAAAAATTCGACACCCAAACACAGAACTCAAGAGATGCATAAAAAGGTAAAAAGGAAAGGACTCTTGAGAACTTTATTTTTACTAGGGGGATACTCAAAGTTTGGGGGTATAATTAACTAAATATTACTTTGATAATATGAAAAAGAGAACTAGAGGGGAAAAGGTTGTCATACTGGGGAAAAGAGGGAAAAAGTGGTAAAATAAGATCTAAAAAAAAAA
>JAJPUD010008096.1:37913-95317 GCA_023553655.1 Myrmecobius fasciatus | reverse complement strand
AGTGTGGAAGAAATTAAGGCTTGACCCACACCTAACACCACATACCAAGATAAGATCTAAATGGGTTCATGATTTAGACATAAAGAGTGATATTATAAACAAATTAAAGGAATATAGGATAGTTTACCTCTCAAACCTTTAGAGAAGGGAGGAATTTGTGTCCAAACAAGTACTGGGACTCTTAATTGAATAGCAGATAGATAATTTTGATTATATTAAGTTAAAAAGTTTTTGTACAAATGAAACTAATGCGGACAAGATTAGGAGGGAAGCAATAAATTGGGAAATCATCTTTACATTTAAGGGCTCTGATAAAGGCCTCATTTCTGAAATATATAGAGAATTGTCTCATATTTATAAGAATTCAAGCCACTCTTCAATTGATAAATGGTCAAAGGATATGAACAGACAATTATCAGATGATGAAATTAAAACTATTTCTAGTTATATGAAAAGGTGCTCCAAATCACTATTGATTAGCAAAATGCAAATTAAGAGAACTCTGAGGTACCACTACACACTTATTAGATTGGCTAAGATGACAGGAAAAGATAATGACGAATGTTGTAGGGGATGTGGGAAAGCTGAGACTCTAATACATTGTTGGTGGAACTGTGAATGGATCCAACCATTTTGGAGAGCAATTTGGAACTATGCCCAAAAAGTTATCAAACTGTGCATACCCTTTGACCCAGCACTATTTCTATTGGGCTTATATCCCAAAGAGATCTTAAAGGAAGGAAAGGGCCACACATGTGCAAGAATGTTTGTGGCAGCCCTTTTCGTAGTGGTTAGAAACTGGAAACTGAATGGATCAATTGGAGAATGGCTGAATAAATTATGGTATATGAATGTCATGGAATATTATTGTTGTATAAGAAATCACCAGCAGGATGATTTCAGAGAGGCCTGGAGAGACTTGCATGAACTGATGCTGAGCAAAATGAGTGGAACCAGAAGATCATTATACATGGCAACAACAAGACCATATGATGATTCATTCTGATGGACATGGCTCTCTTCAACAATGATATTTTTCAAATCAGTTCCAATTGTTCAGTGATGAAGAAAGCCATAATTACCCAGAAAAAGGGATCTGAATAAGGACCACAATATAACATTTTTATGCTCTCTATTGATGTTTGCTCCCAAACATTAGATTTTTTTCTTCTTTATGGAGCCAATTTTTCTTGTACAGCAAAGTAACTGTATAAATATGTATATACATATTTGATTTGTCAAGTATTTTAACATAATTGACATGTATTAGATTTCCTGCCATCTAGGGCAGGGGATGGGGAGTAAGAGGGAAAAATTTGTAACAGAAACCTTTGCAAGGGTTAATGTTGAAAAATTACCCATGCATATGTTTTACAAATAAAAAACTTTAATAAAAATTAAAAAATATATCAATATAGAACATATGTGAATGTAAAACTGAATATGTATACAATCACAGAGCTTATACTCAATTGAGTGTGTATGGGAAAAGGGGCATAACATAAACAAACAATTAGATTTTTCTGGAGTGCGAGAACTCTAACCACTGGGAAATCAAGAAAGGTTGAGGGTAGGGTGGCAACTGAGCCTTAAAGGGGCTTAAAGTTTCTTTGAGATGGCTATTAGGAGGGAGTAGATTTTTGTAACAGCAGAGAATCTCTGCAATACATCTCATTTTGGAAAAGTTCTAATGATTAGGAAATTCTTCTGTACATTGAGCTGAAGTCCCTCTCCCTGTTAACTTTTGTTATTCATTCCAGTTTTGCCCTCCAGGGCCAACCAGAACAATTTTAATCTTCCACATGACAACTTTCAAATATTTAAAGGTTGCTAAGGCTCATCAAACCTTTTTGTTATTACCCACTTCTGCTGATTCAGCTAGAAGAAATCCACAGTGTATCTCTAGTGACCTTGATAGCCTAGATAGTAAAATGGAAAACCTGGGGGAAGGGGCTTCTAACCAGGTGGTGGTTAGAAATGAAGAGCTGACTATATACAGAAGATACATGTTGAAGAAGAGTTTGCTTATTTTTATTTGCTTCTTCTGCTGTAACATATCTAAAACTTTTGGGAATAGTTAACTGCTATCAAGGTAGAGCATCTTACTAAGATCAGAGGGATATATTTGGCAAAAGAATTACCTCACTGGACAAATGAGTTTAAAATGGAAATTGTTTGGGAGAAAGAGGAATGCCAACCAGGGTTATATATATAAAATAGAGAATTTATTCATCCTGAAACTATTATATCAGCCTTCTAGAATTCCTGAAATACTGGTCAGTTGGATTTTGATGATATGGATAACTGGGTTAGCAGGTTGGCCAATTCTACAAAATTGGTTGTATGAATTTAATAAATATAAATAGCAACCTAAAATTAGAGTTATCCCCTACTTAAAATTTCATAATGATCATCAGGACAACAAAGAGGAAAGATGGGTTAGTGGTTCTCCTTTCTGAACAAGTATCACAGGTAGGCAAGATACACTAAACCAATCAGAAACATAAACATCTCACCTGCTGGGAATGCTTCAACACAAATGAATACTGAAAAAAGTGAACCATTTGTATACAGGACATGAATAGAATACATGAATATTTTCATTTTCTTCTAGTTCCTTATCATAACAAACGTGGAAATAGAACTCACCACTTATAAGCAAGTGCTTAATAGTGCTTTGCTTCAAATGGTATCTTTAGCTCCAAGTCACATAACAACATATTATTGATGAAAACAGTATAATCATAAAAAACTTAATTCCTAAAATTCTAAGATAGCTAAAATTGAAGAGCTACTAAAATTTGAGAGAGTAAAATAGAAGAGTATGAGGCCATTAAAAATATTCACTTAATATAAACTTCAGACATTATTCCTAACAATGACATGGATGACACAATCCATCACCAATATCTGAACTGATTTTGAAAAAGAGAGATATTTTGGGTACAATTCCCAGGGAAATAAAATTCTTCCTTTTGAGTTTTATAACACAAATTCAAATATCAGATCAGTTGTAACAAAACAGAATAGTAAAAGGTGATATCTTCTATAATCATAATGGATGAGCACATTTTCCCATATTGTTTAACAGAAAATAGAAACATTTTCTTGATCTACTTATAGCTGCAAATAGTAATTTCTGTGGCAAGTACCATAGAGGGAAATGTGGAATTATCAAAGAATAATCTTAAACACAGGCATCAAGCACTACCATGGTATAGATAGTTGCAAAAATATTTCAAGCAATTATTTGTAGTAACCAAAAAGCTAGAAACTAGAGAGTATTCATTAACTTGGGGAATGACTGCACAAATTTCAGTATATGAATGTAATGGAATACTACTGTATTGCAGGAATTGGTGAATGAAATGGTTTCAAAGAAACCGAGGAGGACTTTTCTGACCTGATGCATAATGGTGCATTTTATATAACGCTATACATTTAATACAATGCTTTATATACACACTTTCTAATTTAATCCTTGAAAGTAAATGTAGGACTTCTATAGTAGATATAAGTACAAGGAAGGACTATAGATAAAGGAAGGACAATTATGGAAGAGGGATCCAGTAATTCTCATGAAGAAAAATACAGAGAACATTGTCTGCAATACTGACATAGCCACAGTTTTCTATAGAACAAGGATTATTAACATGGGATCCACATACTTCTAAGGCATTTATGGTTAGATGGTAAAGTGCTCATCAAGGTAGAGGAGAAAAAAAATAAATCTTTATTTTCACCAACCTTTTACTGAAATTTAACATTTCTTCCAATAATTTGGATGATCTTTTTGGAACATTCATATGACAAGGATTGGCTATATATAATTCAATAATATGTATACACACATATGTGGATTATATATATATATGTATATATATATATATATATATAAATCCAATTCCCTCATTTAACAGAAAATAATGACAGCTACAGAAGTTACATGTATTGCCTGAGATCAAATTTGGCTCAATGTCTTTTTAGTTCAAAATCAGTGCTTTTTCCATTTAGCCCCTGAGACTCTGGACTTAACCAAGAAATGTACTGAAGATCAACTTTATCTATACCACAAGTCTGTACGGAACATGTGCCTTTTGTGATATTTGCCACCAACTAGCTTTGGAAGATTGGAAAAGTAATCTCACTGATTTCATATTTTCTTTAAAAAGGAAATTGAATTAGATGATTTCTAACTAGGAAAGTTCCATTGTTCTTTGTTCTAATCTTATATGCTTTAGATCTTAAAATTCTAAGACACTTTTCAGCTCTGACATACAAAGATTATATGTTTGGTTTTGCAGCATACATTGGGAATTGAATGGTGACAGTGCACAGATGTCAAACTTATGGCCTATAGTTGAAAATGTAAACAGAAGAGTACTACAAGAACTAGGCTAAAATATAACTAGGAAAGGTTTGACAAAATAACTCAAAATACAATACAACACAGACAAATTTAATTTTAATTTTCTAAGTCAATATGCCACATGCAAGCATGTGGCACATTTTGAGTTTTACATCTCTGGTTTAGTTGATATCCCTAATTTGGAGCCATGAAGACTTATGTTTATTATCCCCCTCGTCCCCGCCACCAATTCTGACATTAATCAGTTGGGTAACCCATGGAAGTCACCCAATTTCTTTGAATATTAAATTTGAATCTCATCTGAAAAATGAAATAATAATATCCAAGTTACTCAATAGAAGAGAAATTGGTTTAAAGTTCAAAACAGGATAATGTATGAAAGGTTCTTTGCAAATTTTGAAGTATATTAGAAATGTCAGCTATTATTATGATGTTTCTGAGTAGCAAAACAGTTTGAAAAATAAGATCCAGTTTGTATCAATTTTTCCAAATCTCACTGCAAGATAGTATTTTATCTTATATCTCATTTTTAAAGCTCTGGCTTCTTCTGTAATGGGCTCCTGCTGACGAATTCACTAACAATGGAACTTATATCAATAAATGGAGACAGAAGGAGAACAGAAGTTGGCTTCTATTATGCAGCCACGTGCCCTGGGACCCAAGGCGGTATGCGGATGAAGGACATTATTTTCTTTCTTCCTTTATCTGCATCTTCATGTCTCAGCACAGCAGGTGTGGGGCTCCAGACAGCTCTTGGTGTCATAAACAAAGGCCGTTGCCTTCTGTGGAAGAATAGAAATGAGTTGGTTTGATGGGCAGAAAATGAAAAAAAAAAATGGCTTCCCACAAAATATTCACCTGAACAGAAACCAGAGGAGCTAAAACTAAACATATGAAAGCACAATTATATTTCCATTGAATGTTTTCAGCCTTTCCCATCAGGCCACAGTAGCTTGACAACATGAAGAGAAACGGTAAAATGTAAGCACATTTTGATTGGAAAAATTAATGAAAGCATTTAGATTATTGTAATTAAGGGATCTACCAACATAGTCACTGTTTTAGTAATGGAGAAGAAGATTCAGATTCAGGAGAGAGTGTAATATATATAGATAAAGTAGATAGAAGTGGAAAAATACTGAAGTGGAATGAAATGGAACTAGCTGTGATTTATTTTTGCTTGAATGTCTTTCTGAAACTTGAAATACAGCCTATGAAAAGTTGAATTCCTCTCCTTTCCCTACCAAGTTAACATTTTTTAGAAAATTGTGGATTCTACCATACATACTATCTAACATACTTTGAAAAAGTATGTTATCCTAGACTTTCTCCTCTTTTTATTCACTCACATTGGTCCATTTCCAACTCTTGACTATTCTACCTCTAGAGTATGTCTTACATCTGTACCCATTTCTCACATAACTTGTTCAGATCTCATCAACATTTTCCTGAACTATTCTTATAGTCTCCTTTCCTCAACTCTATCCTCATTTCTCTTTAATTCATCCTTTACAAAGCTATCAATATAACCTTTCTAAGGCATAGATCATATCATGTCACTCTTTCCCCCCAAAACTTTCATTATTTCCTATTACTGCTAGGAAAATACTTTATTTAACCCTGGAATTCAATGTGCTTTGCAGTTGGCCCTCAAGATGCTTTTCAGTTTTATGTCAAAGTTCTTTCTTCAATATTCTATGTTCTAGTCAAATTGGACTATAACTTCACCCCATTTTTTTCTGCTTCAATATTCACACTGGCCCTTTCTTGCCTTTTATAGGGTAAGTAAGATGTCCTAGTTGAAATAGCAAGGTGTTCTGAAGGAGAAACAATATGTAAGGTTGTTATATAACAAGTAGGTCAAAGCACTATTCGCATATTTAACTTTTCCTTTCTTAGATTCTAAAGAAATAAATTAAGATTCAATGCTTAAGACCACTAGAAGTGGAATACTTATCAAATGACCAGTCTTACTTCTAGCCTGACCCTCGTAACCATCAAAAAAGGGATGGGAGCTTACAATCCCTCCCCAATAAAATACCAATCACTGCTCAAATGTCACTGATGGATAGGTAAGTCCAGGAGCCCTGGGAATAGCATCTCTTCCTCAATTCTAATTCCTGCTGTAAATCCATCCATGACAGCTATATTTCAAGGAGACTATCTTGTGGAAAGGCAACCTGTCACCTGTCTCTATAAATGGTACAGCTACTGCCTCAGTAGTAATATCTACAAAAATCATAGAAAAGAAAGTTTTTGTTATTAATGTCTTTGTAGCATCATGTGGTTCTATATTAAAACCAGATATGATTCTATTATATGATTCTATTAGTAGAAATGTAATTGCTACTAATGTGTTACTAAGGGAATTAATGAAAAAAAAAAACTCAAATGAAGGTGGCCTAGCTGTACCAGATCTAAAACTATATTATAAAGCAGCAGTCATCAAAGCCATTATTACTGGCTAAGAAACAGAGAAGTTGATCAGTGGAATAGGTTAGGTTCACAGGACAAAATAACCAATAACTATAGCAATGTAGTGTTTGACAAACTCAAAGACTCCAGCTTTTGGGATAAGAACTCATTATTTGACAAAACTGCTGGGAAAATTGGAAACTAGTATGGAAGAAATTAGGCATTGACCCACACCTAATACCTTTTACCAAGATATGATTGAAATGTGTTCATGATCTAGACATAAAGAATGATATTATAAACAAATTAGAAGAACACAGGATAGTTTACCTCTCATATCTGTGGAAGAGGAAGGAATTTGCGAACAAATAAGAACTACAGATCATTATCAATTGCAAAATATATAATTTTAATTATACCAAGTTACAGAGTTTTTGTACAAACAAAACTAATGCAGACAAAATTATAAGGGAAGCAATAATCAGGGAAAACATTTTTATATTCAAAGGTTCTGATAAAGCCCTCATCTCTACCTAGTAGTATGGAAGATAGAATACCAGATTCATAAGTTTCTTCTCAGGTATACTTTCTATAGAACTATGTTATTTTCTTCCCAAATTTTTGCTACCATAATTTTTGACCTTCAACACCATTCCTCATTAAGAGTATTTTCACTTTCCTTTCCCCTTTTCAGTTCCATTTTATAAACTATATTCCCCAATTTAAGTTACTTGAGGGTACACATTATATTTTGCTTTGCTCTAATAATTCCTGGCATATATTAAGTATTAAATAATTGCTGACTTGCCTTGCCTTGAAATGAGTAAATACTTTTTCCCTCTTTTTCTGCTTTTATCTCTTTTTTGTTCTCCATTTTTCTTCCTCTAAATATTCTGTCTTTGTCTCTATCTGTCTGTCTCTGTCTCAGTCTCTCTCTGTCTCTCTCTCTGTTTCTCTCTTGCACATTACTACCACCCTCCACTTTTAGTCTGGACTCATGATTTCATCAAGGAAGGAAAATCCCAGTGTGAAAATTTCTTTCTTTGATATAGCTCAGTTCTTCTGTAACTAATTACTGAGTTTCTTGGCTCATAAAGAGGTGACATGATTTGCATATGGTCCCATAGTTACTTCTTATCAGGTTGCTAGGCATGAACCAAGATTTTCATGCTTCTAGTCTTTCTGCTTGAACCTAATATATAATTCAGATTATAATTCAGTGTGTAATTAATATTGTTGCCTTAAATCACAGAAGTGTGAAGAAAGTGCTTTGTAGATTTGAAAACACCACAAAAATGGGAGCTTTGTTCATTCTTGATAAGTTGCACAATGGTAGGAATGAACTGGAGCTTATTTAGCTTTATATTTCTTCTGGTGTTGGCCCCTCATTGATAGTGCCTTCCCTCTGATAGTTATTTCCAATTTCAGTTGTCTACATCTTATTAGCACAACATCATTTGTATGATATCTCTCTTGTTAGAATGTGAGGAATAACTTTTGCTGTTTTTTTTTGTATGTCCAACCCTTAGTGAAGTACTTGACACTTAACAAATGCGTATGTTATTAACTAGTACTAATACAGAGACACAAATGTAGAGCTACTAATGATTGATTATTGACTTTTAGAATTTTGATGTATTGAATAAGGTAGTCATTACTATATAATTTTATTAGAAGTAAGAGTACCTAAGTGCTCTTCTCTGGGCATCTTGAACTCTCATTCAATTAATAGGCACTGATTAAGTGCCTACTATAGATTGTACTAGCAACAGCTGGCATTTGTTAAGTGCTTTAACATTTGCTAAACTCTTTGCATACATTATCTCTTGTCATTTTTACAACAACCCTCATCCTATAAGGTAAATTCTACAGTTAGAATCATTCTCGGTTTACAACTAAGAAAAGTGAGGATCAGAGAGTTTAGTGACTTGCCTGTAATCACACAGGGGCAACTAGGTGACACAAGGGATAGAGTGGCAGACCAGAATTCAGGAAGCATCATCTTCTCTCAAATAAGACCTCAGATGCTTACTAGCTGTTGGATCTTAGGCAAGTCGGTTAATCCTGTTTGTTTCAGTTTCCTCATCTGTAAAGTGAGATGAACAAGGAATAGTAAACCACTGCTGCTGTGTATTTGTTGAGAAAACCCCAGGGAGTCACGAAGAGTTGGACATAATTTAAAATGACTTCCTGGACAATGACAATTATATTCATACATGTAGGGAATAAATGTAGGGAATATGAACCCACATCTATCTATTCTCATTCCAAGTTTAGTGCTCTATCTGCTATGGCATTTTTCCTTTCATGTTAGTCATATTTGGGGATGAGGGTTGGGTAGGGCAGTTGGGTAATTTAGTGAATAAAAAGCTGGATCTGCAGTCAGAAAGACCTTAATTCAAATCCTGTCTCAGGAATTACTAGTTGTGTGACTGTAGAAAAGTCACTTATCTTTTGCATCCCTTTAGTTCATCATTTATAAAATGGGGAGATTAGTAGCTCCTACCTCCCAGAGTTGTTGTGACTATAAAGTGGGATATATTTCAAAAACTCTGCAAACCTTAAAGTTATATTATTGTCTTTGTTGCTATTATCATTATTACTATTAATAATATTTTTTTGCTTCTGAAATGCATTTATCAAAATCAACATAGTTCTCTAAGACTAACACTTCCATTCTGCCAAGCCACTCCAACCAATTATTTCCCTAATATGTTGCTTTAAAAAATGATGACATAACCCAAATATTCTTTCATGTCTATCTCCTTATAAATTCTTACCAGCAACCAAGGTCTGTACTTTCATATAGGTCAAGAGGGTTGGCAGTCCTGCCTTGAAATATTTTGAATAGATTTTACACTGATTAAGTCACTTCATATCTTGGGGCCTCAGGTTCCTCATTAGCAAAATAAGAGGGTGGAATTAGATCTCAATGCTTTCTCCCATTTCTGCATCATGTGATAAATTAATAAAAGCATGCATTAAGCGCTGACTACTTGCTAGTCATGTGCTAGGTATTGGGGGTGCAAAGAGAAAAATGAAAGTTACCTTCAATATGCTTTTCAGGCAATAAATAAGTCAATGGTCATTCTTCCCAAGTACCAGCCCTGAACTTGTCAAGGATGTGACAATAGGATTATATTAAAAGACATGGCCTTTCCTTAAGAAACTTACAGTCTGATAAGTAAGATGGCATTTGCATATGTGAATTAAATAAATAGAGAATCATACAGTAAAATATTAAGCTAAATTCTATGTCTTACCTTTTTAGGAAGGTTGGTTTAGGGGTAAAAGTGTTGGATTTCGAACCAGAGGTGCCTGGAGAAGTTACAGCCTCATTAATTCACAGTTTCCTCATTTATAGAATGAGAACCACAATATATATTGCAATTATCTCACAGGATTGTTGGGAGGTCCAAGTGAAATTATGTATGTGAAGAACTTTGCAGACCTTGATATGCCACATAAATAATAATTCTTTGGGCAATGAAATGAGAGAGTCCTCACTGGAGCCTATAGGAAAATCTATGCAAAGGAATTAGAGTTTCTTATGGGCCTCAAATTTCCCAGAATTGTTTCATTAATTATCAGGAGGACTAGATATGTCATTTTCTTCACACAGGAAATCCACATATGAGGCAAATGAAGTGCATATCTTCTCTGGAACTTAAAGTCTTAAGGAATGTTGCTAGAGTGTTGCTGTCAAATTCAAATGGGAATAGGATCCACTAATCTGTATATGAGAAATCTTGTGGATGCATATTAACAGTTTCAAAATGTAACATTATTTATATTTTTGTATTTTTATTGATTTTTATTAAATATCTTCAAATTTTATTTTAATGTGGTTCGTCTGCACTCAACATGTGTAGGCTACATGAAGCCTGGATGTTTAACACCTCTATTCTGTATAAATAAAGTTAAAGGTTTTGCTTAGTTACATAACCAATATTGTCATGTTACAGAAAGTCTAGTCAACAAGTATTTATTAAGACTACTAAATGTCAACCACTGTGCTGGGCACTGAGATTGCAAAACAAAAAAAAATCCATAAAAAACTCATATTTTAATTGGGAAGAAGAGGAAGTTGAAAAGGAATAGGGGAGGGAATGAAGGATCCAGGTGGAGGCCATGGTGCAGGAAAAAAGTACAGCCAGGTATATAACTCAGAAAGAAATGGAACAGTAAACATTTCTGACTTGAGCCATACATTAAAACAGAAGTTCTAGGATAAACAGATCAATCAGAGAAAAGTTATGCAAAGGCAATGAACATTCTTGTCTTTTTGCTGTCATTCACTTACTACATGACTGGCTCAATCATTCAAGTTCTTGATATGGCTTCTTAGACCACATTTAGGACAGAAGTCATCGTTGGTCATACATTGCAACACATTATACCTACTCTATAATTTTCAATTGTCCTTTAGGCCATGTACAACTATGAATCTTTTGAAATGGTAGAATTCAATGACTTATAGCCATGGATCATTACTAAGAGAATATTGCTATCCCAAAACTTGTATCTTTAACATGTTATATATGCCTCATTTCATTTGATACCCATAACAACTTTGATATGTATACATATATATGTACGTATATATAAGTTTTGAAGCTAGTTCCAAGGACAGTACTCTCACCAGTACAATGATAATATCAACAGAACAATAACAAGAGAATAACAAAGTTTTGGGATTGGAACAGAATTTGGGAAAAAATCTTTTGCCCTTAAAAACATTTTGATGATCCCTTTACAATAGACTCTTTTTTCTGGAGAGAGGTTGGGGGAATCCTTCCTTCACTTCTCTATATTAAACCCTTTATTTTGGCAAAGAAAATTAAGAAAAAAATTCTGATGTGTTAACCATATTTGGTAGTGTATACAATATTTTCCTTCAGAGTCTCTGATATCATTGTAATGAGGAAAGAAGTAGTCTTCATTATTTCTCCTATGGAATCTTCACTGGTTTTTCAATTTCCTAGAGTTTGGTTATAAAGCATCTTTTTTTTGCACTATCAGTTCATGGACTACATTCTTCTTTTGTTTCTGTTTGTTTCTTCACTTTGCATCCATTCCTAAAAATCATTCCTTGTTATTTTTTATTTTTTTTTGCTAAACCAGATTCATATGCCATGTTTTTTTCCCAGTCATTGTCTAATGAAACAACATCTATTTCATTTCCCTTACTTTGCTACTGAAGATTTCTCACAGGAACATTTAGTATATAATAGACCATTGTTTCTATCTTTGACTTCTTTGGGTAAATTTTCAGTGGAATTGTTGGGTGAATAGTCTGAAAAGTTTGGTCACTTTTCCTATATAATTGTAAATGATAACCAGAATAGCTGGGTCTGTTCACAACTCCACTAAACCTTCAAATGTTTGCTTTCCCTTAAGTTTTAGAACAGTGCATATTTAGTATAGCAATCATCATTGGTAATACATTGCAACTCATTATGCCTTCCATATAGCTTCTGGTTGCCCTTTTTAGCTCTTTGTATTTTTTACACGAGTTTGTCAGACTCAAATAGAAACAGGGGCCAATAAGCCTCCCACGAGGAGCCTTACAGTTATATATTGATTTAGTGAAAACCATATAATAACATTATCCATTGTATTTTTGCTTATCTTGATAAATATTTCTCCATTACATTTTAATCTGATTTCGACTAAAGTTGAATGTTATGGGCTGCATGTAACCTATAAGCCTGGTGTTTGACAACTCTAGTTTCTATGATTAATTATGCTAATTATTTTCTTGAGTGATCCCTATATCTCTGATATGAATTTAACTTGGTCTTAGTGAATTCTATTTCTGGATATATTACAGTAATTTAATTAGGTATTGATCTAATTTTTTGCATTAATTTTAATGAGTGTGATTGTTCTACCTTTCTCTTTCCCTACCTTCTCTATCACTAGTTTGAATATTGGGAGTATGTTTATCTCATAATAGGAATATGATATAGTTCTTTCTGCCTTTATTTTAGGGAATTATTTTTATAGTATATGAATTAAGTTTAAAAAATTCTTCATACAATGTATTCTATTTATTTTTTGAAATGGGATCAAGAAATCATTCTTATTTTATTCATTTTCACATTAAAAGAAGGAATAAATGAGGAATAGAAAAAAAAATCTTCAAGTAAGTGTCTACATAAGAAACTCCAGGATCTATTGGACTGTTTTTCCCCCTTTTCCTTTAGAATATAAAGCGAAAAGAAGCCACACATGTTACTGACAAGATGTATTTTGTGGCTCAAAGATGGAGCTATGTAAAACAGATTCATTCAATGTAAATTATCTTTTCCTCCACACAACGGGAAGTATGAAAAGAACTGCAAGGATCGGGAGCAGACTAACGTAGTCAGTACAGTGTGTATTTCAGTAATATACCATTTTCACCTCCCTCTCAAACTTTTTGAGAACGAGAGAAAGAAGAGAACGTTTTGGAAAAACCTTAAGATGATTGAGGGACAAATAAATTCTGGAAATTTAGATGTGAAATGTGTTATAGCCACTTTAGAAATGGTGGGGATAATAACAGAATGTTTTAGATTTGTAGAGTATTTTAATCAATCATTCAACAGGCATTTATAAAACACCTACTATGTGCCAACTGCTATTCTGTGCACATGGGTATTAAAATAAGATAAATGAAATAATACTGGCTCACAAGGAAGTGATATCCATTGAATCCTCTAACAACTTTAGGGCAGAAATTTTATCTCCCTCCCCATACTTTTTTAAAAATGAATAAATATTACAGAAATTTTATTGCAAAATAAGAAAGCAAGATGTAAGTTTGTGTCACCTACTATTATTAGATTATCAGAGTATTTATGCCCTGGAAAATAGCAAATGCTAAAGATCAAGACTTAATTTATTGCTCTATTGGTTGTCTAGATTTCTAAACTTAAAGTGATTGGGAAATTATTAATAATGCAGAATAAATTTAAAGGCTTATCAGGCATACTCCCCCCTCCAAAAAAGCTGCTTGTTAAACACTTAGCAGCAGAGTGCTATGAAGAATATATGACAGAGTACATTTAAACTTGATTTGAGATTATATAGAGTGAGGAAAGTACATTATAGGGATGTGTTGAAGACTAATATTCAGCTGATATTTATAAAAGAGATAAAACATATCTGCCCCTCAAAATAATTGTTTTGTAATTGTTTAACAGGAGAGTGGCAGGCTTTAGTTATCCCTTCTTGGGTACTCTTCTTGCCATTCTCCTATACCAGTATCATTGTTTGAGAACAAAGAGAAACGTTATTATTATAAGTGATTAAATGAAACTGAAATCTACACAATGGTCCTGAAAGCAAGGGTTAAAGAAAGAGGCATTAAAGTTAAAAAAAAATAACTTTAGGATGCAACCCCAACTGCCATTAAACATATTCCGTCATAGGTATAAATGACATTGATTATAACTATTTAATGACAATGAAATAGCTTTCAGATTTCCAGTATCTTTTTTAATGTCAGGAGTCTATGCTTGGATTTTTATGGCAATTGATTTAGTCTGATTACTCGATACCAACATAAGTAATCATTCTGTGTTTTATATAGTTGATCCTCATCATTTGGAATTGTATAATTGTACATTCACCTGCTTGCTAAATTTTTTTTGTAAACCTAAAATAAATACTCATGGCATTTTCTCAATCATTCAAAGGTATGTATAAATTAGCAAAAAAAATTGGAGTTTTGCAGTGTACATGTTCCCAAGCTAAGGTCATATATGGTGAAGCTTTGCCATACTGTATCAGTTCTGATATTGTAAACAAATGTATTTTTTAACTTATTTAGTTCCATGTTTTTTTTTCACATTTTTTTTGCTTTTTGTTGGAGAGTTCACTTTTTTAAATGTCCCCCATGCATAGTAATGAAATGCTATCTAATGTTCCAAAGCACAAGCAGGGTGGTGATGTGCCTTATGGAGAAAATACATGCTACATAAGCATCATTAAGGCATGTATTATATAACTGTTGGTTCTGAATTCATTGTTAATGAATCAACAATATAGCAAAACCAGAAAAAAGGAGATTAGGATGTGAAACCACTGAAAAGCACTAAAGCAAATGTTATGATCAGAGACGTGGAGATCTAACCCTAAATTTCCCTTAACAATGGTTCCATATTTACTAATTCAGTATATGTGATAACTTCATAGAATATAACTATCCTGAATGATGAGAATCAAATGTACTTTTAATAGTCAAAACATTTAAGCCTAAAATTTAATCAAGAACCAGAAGGGCAATTGCATTGGAAACTGCACCTCTGTATGTCATCATGTACTTAAAGACTGCCAGCTTTAAAGAATTCCTTAAACCTGCCAGAAATGAGTGATGAACTTGTGAGCCCTCTTTACATGTACCATAGCAGCATACAGATAAATATGGAAAATTCTGAGGACAAAACAATGTTCACATGAAGGTTAACTTTGAATGAATGGTCTTCTTCTGACTTATGTACAGCTTGAATGACAGAATTGTATACCCTGAAGCTTATATTGTCAGACAGAAGAGCTGAGCTGAGTTAAAAAGCTACACAAATCTCACTTAAAGCTGCTAAGGAGAATGGCATGATTGATGTGCCATCAGCAAGCTCATTTTTCTTGACCACTCTCCGGAATATGAGATCCTGAGATCCTGAGCTCCTTCATTTACCAATAGGCATGGAGGATAGAAGATGGACAGATATCTGGTGGCTGCCAAAAACTATGCCATGACCTTCCCAATCAGAGATGAAAAAAGAGAATAGGAAAAGAGAAAAGGAAAGGTTCAATTAAGAAGGCAAGATGTCTCCAGCTACAAAAATAGAGGTCATGTGTTCCATCATCCAATCTCTGACTTTTTGTTTTCTTGTTTGTTTGTTTGTTTGTTTTGTTTTGTTTTTTAAGATAAGACCATGGAAGATCAGAGAGATGAAAAAACTTACTTAAGTTTGCACATGACTTAGTGGCAAAATTGAGACTAAAACTAAAGTCACCTAACTTTTAGTAAAGTGTTTATTCTGTATTGTCCAAACATGTGAGTTTTGCTGACTGAGACTCACTCTTAAGCATAAGTCAATAAAGAAGCTCTCAAAAGGACAATGCTTTAGCCTCCCATTGTCACCAGAGAGTTATGCAGAATTTGGATTAGGGGCAAATGCACCCAAAGCACATCAGCCAATTTGCTAGGACAGCAAATATTTAACTGAAGAATAGTATAAAAGATGTATAATCAAGTGTTTACACTTTATTCCCACCAGAAGTGTGAAGTCTTTAAATCAATTTGATAGCTGTATAGTGCAGCTAAATATATAAGGGCTGAAGAATCAGCCACCATCTCCTCAGAGGTTTTTAAAAATAAGCTGGTAGTCAATCAAGGAAGTGTGATCTCTGGACAGTATGGAGTAAGAATCCAAATATTGAAAGAGAATTACTCTTCACTTTTCTCTTTGTCCTTTTGTCATAGGGCAGCAGGATCAAGTATAAAGGTCTTTTCTCTAGTTTTTTCTGCTCCCTCCTCAAAATAGAATTTTGCTGGAGGATGTGTCAGTTTAATAGGAGATACTAACCCCAGTAAGGAATGGGCCCAGAGAGTTCAACTGCATTTTCATATTTAGCCATGAAGGAAAATACATCCATGAAGACATGGTCAATTCTTCATTCAGAAATTCTGCTGCCCAGGGGAATGGTGATAGGGCGTGATAGTAAAAGTTATCCAGGCCCTGCAGGTCCAGAAGCATGTTATTTTGGCTATATATATTTCCTACAAAGACTAACTCTGCATTTTTGTGTAAGAGTGCCACCACTGTCCCATACCCATCCCACAGCATTATAAGATAATGCTTTATTTCCATTATTTATGATATGTCAGTAATTTTTTTTAGCATTTGCTAATGCTGCTAACATTGTTGGGGGCCATTGAACTATAGTTCTTGGCATGTCAATTCCCAGAGTACTCCTTGAACCTAGACTATTTACCCTTTAGGTTGCTTTAACCTGTGATTGAGAGTTTGAGGGTAGATCAGAGGCAAGTGCTACATGGGGATATGATAGAACTCTTAAGGTGACATCTGCAAATAGGAACACTTGAGGAATCACATTATTGCATGCCATATAGAACCTTTTTGGATGACTTTGGAAAATATGGACCAGAACTACATGAGATCAGAAAACACGTTGGATTCTTATAATGCATCTGTGGTTGAAGAATCCACAGTGATGAAATTATATAAACCCATCAAATGTCAAAGTATTATTATTGTATTTGTTAAACAAGAACAAAGGCAGAGCCAAGATGGAGGAATAAAGACAGGGACTTGCCAGAGCTTTCCCCCAAACCCTTTCAAATCCCTTTAAATAATATCTCTAAGCAAATTCTAGGCTTTCAGACCCCTCAGAAAGATGGAATGAAACAATTTTAGAACCCAGGACAACTTAGAAGGTTGGCAGCAAAGGTCTATTGCACCAAGGTGAGAGAGGAGCACAGTCCGGGGCAGACTGAACCAGTGCAGACCACACTCCAGCAAACCAATAGAAGAACTTGGGGCAGCTGCAGAGGTGGTTTCCAGACTTTTCATCCTGCAGACAGTAAGGGGATCAGAAAATTGGTCAGAACGAGGGATCCTTTGGCTGACATCAGGTGCAGGGCTCTGTTGCATTGCCTATATTTGGATCTGGATTACAGTCCTGGGGCTAAGACCCAGTGTGGGGAGGAGTATTAGCAGAGCAAATTGTGTGGCTCTAGGAGAAAAGGGACCCTAGTCACAATTCCAGGGTTGGTCACTCACAAGCATGTGCACAGTGTAGGGGAGTAGCAAACACATCTCTTCTTAGATCATTCCACTTTGGAATATCACATTTGGTCCCTAAATTACCTCTCAAAACAGCTGCACAAAAAACCTGAAGCTTTGGACAGTGCCTCCTCCATTTAGAAGAAGACCTCCCTCCCCCCCCCACACACATTATAGTGTAGATTTAAAAGAAAGACTGGAAAAATGAGCAAACAACAGAAAAACAATTCTGACCATAGAAAGTTACAGTGAAAAGAAGACCAAAAGACACATTTAGAAGAAGGCAACAAAGTAAAAATTACTGCATCCAAAATCTCAAAGAAAAAAAGTCTTAGGTTCTGGAAAAACTCAAAAAAGGGATTTTAAAAGTAAGAGAGAAGAAAAATTGGGAAAAGAAATAAAAGCAATGTAAAAATGATTAAACATTTAGCTTTGTTAAGGAAACACTAAAAATATTGAATAAAATATTTTAAAAACAGAATAGGCCAATAGTAAAAGAGGCATAAATAAAATCCAATGAAGATAAGAGTGCCTTAAAAATTTATAATTGGCCAAATGGAAAAAATATGTACAGGAATTTACTGAAGAGAAGTACTCCTGAAAAAGAAGAATATGTCAAGTGGAAAAGGAGATACAAAAGCTCACTGAAGAAAGTAAATCTTTTAAATTTAGAATTGATCTACAGGAAGCTAACAACCCTATGAGACATTAGGAAACAATAAAACATAATCAAAAGAACAAATAGAAGAAAATGTAAAATGTTAGGAGGATTCTGTAAAGATGGCCAAATAGGGTAGTAAATTTCGAGGTCTCAATATTCCCCCCTCAAATAGAACAAATTTGCACTTCAGGGCCAACATAGACTGATGAAAAATCAAGTAGACTTGGGGCAGAACAGGAGATCTCCAGGTACAACCTGAGAAGATCTGAAGAAAGACCCCCAAACAGATTAATTTGTGGGAATTGCAAACACTTCCCAGTTAATTCTACAGAAAAGACAAGTGAGGTGCCCTGGGGCTAGCTGGGTTTGGCTGAAGCCTCAGCAGTAATCATGGAAACTTTTACCTCCAAGGCCACATGACGAATTGGGGGCTATGAGTCCTAGCAGACTGGGTGAATCTGAATAGTTAAATCATCAAAAAAAAAAAGGAGTCTAAAGATCATCTTTCAAGAAATTATTGAGGATAACTTCCTGTGTATCTTAGATCCAAAGGGTAAAGTAGAAATTGAAAGAATCCACTGCTCACCTCCTGAAAGAGATTCCAAATGAGAACTCCAAGGATTATTACAGCCAAATTCCAGACCTCCCAGATCAGGAAAAAATATTGTAAGCAGTCAAACCCCTCCACAAAAAAACAAAAACAAAAACAAAAACCCAATCCAAATATTGTAGAGCTACAATTAGGATAAGACAAGATTTAGCAGCTTCTACATTAAAAAATGAGAGAGCCTGAAATATGATACTCCAGAAGGTAAAAGAGCTGGGATTACCACCAAGATTCACTTACTTGGCAAAACTGAGTATTACCCTTCAGGGGAAAAATGGATATTCAATGAAATAGGGCAAAGCTTATTAAACTGTGTGCCACCACTCTATACAGGGTCATGAAATTGACTGAAGGCATCATGAAATTATGATTTCAGTAAAGGTTTGATTTGTATACCTATATACCTGAAGTCCTATAAAAATTTCTCTGATGAAAAAAGGGTTATGAGTGGAAACTTTAAAAAATCCTTAAATAGGGGATTTTTAATCATTTCTGATGAAAAGACCAGAGCTAAATAGGAAAATTCAAATTTTAAATACAAGATGTAAAAGAAATATATGAAGTTAAACAGGAAAAAGAAATCATAAGGGATCTGATAAGTTAAACAGTTTATATTAGTATATGGAAAAAGATTTTTATAACTCCTAAACACTTTCTCATAATTGAGGCAGTTGGAAGAAGTATACATAGGAAGAAGCAGAGATGTGAGTTGAATGCGATGGTTAACTGAAAAAAAATTAGAATTAAGGGATGAGAAAGAAGAATTCACTGTGAGGAAGGGGAAAGGGAGAAATAGAATGGGATAAATTATCTGACATCAAAAAAGATTGAGATTTTACAGTGGTGGGAACAATGGGGCAAGTAGAGGGGGAAGCACATGAATCTCACTCTTAATCAGGATTGGCTCAGAAGGAATAATATACACACTCAGCTGGGCAGTTGGGTGTAGAAATATATTTTACCACACAGAAGGACAGGGGAAAAGAGAAAGAAGGCAGAATACAAAGAAGGGAAGACAAGTGGGAGAGGTAAAAATCAGAAGGAAAATACTTTTAAGAAAGCACAGGGTAAAAGGAGAGAGACAATGGGATAAACAGAGGAAAATAGGATGGAGGGAAAATATATAGTTGGTAATCATTACTGTGGAAAAAGTGAGTTTTTATGATATTTTGTTTCTCAAATATATAGAAAATTGAGTGAAATTTATAGAAATAAGAGTCATTCTTCAAATGATAAATGGTCAAAGGTTATGAATAGACAGAAATCACAAGGAATTGTGATTGCCAGAGCTTTCACAATCAAAGGAATCACAGATAAATATGGTTATATAAAAATACTCTAAAATCACTATTAATGAAAGACAACAACTCTGAGCTACTATCTCACACCTGTAAGATTAGCTAATATGAAAATAAAGGAAAATGGCAAATGTTGGAGCACATATGGGAAAATTAAAACACTGATGTACTATTGGTGAAATTTTATACTTTCAACCATTCTGGAGTGCAATTTGGAACTATGCCCAAAAGTCTATAATATCACTATCACATCTGTATTACAAAGAGATAAAAAACAAAAAAGGTAAAAGGCCTATGTGTACAAAAATATTTATAAGAGCTCTTTTCACATTGCCAAAGGACTGGAAAGTGAAATGAACAAAACCAGGAGAACACTACACAGTGACAGTAATATTGTATATTACTATATACCATATATAAAATATATAATGCCTATTCTTAATAATACAATGATACAATATAATTCTGTAGGATTTATGCTGAAAGGTGTTGTCAATCTCCAGAGAAAGAATTGATATAGCCTGAATGCAGATTGGAGATACTTTTTCTTTACTTTCTGTATTTTTACATGGAAATGTGTTTTTCACGATTACAAATATAAATCTGTGTCAAACTGCTTGCTTTTTCAATTTGGAACTTAAAATTAAAAAAAGTAGAAAGTTAAAATTGTTTTAACATGAAATTGGAAAAAATATAAAATATTAAATAAGAAAAAAAAGAAAAACAAAAACAAAAAAAACCAACAACAAAGTCCTTTCTTGAAGACCCAATTGTTGATTGTTATAAATAAACACATATTTCTCTTAAAATTCAGGTCTTTTCAAACCATTTTCCTAGGGACAAACATCCATACACACACATCATTCATTGTGATTTCAAAAGAAGACACCTTTCACTTTTAAAGTTGAAGAAACTTCCCATTCCTGGAAGGTAGATTCTATTACTTTAAAACAAAAAAACAAACAAACAATTGCCACCTGCTGAGAATCCATTATTAATATGCTAATATATACTGTGTATATGCATTTTGGATTGTTAGTAATAAATACCTTCATTGCTCTATCAATAATATATCATGTGCAAATTAGTGTCTAGATTAATGTGGTGTTACTGCAATGAGAAAAATTGTTCACTTTTTATTACATAATAAAATGCCTTTAATTGTTGGAGTTGAATGGTTTTATTACATACCATTACTTTTGGAAACAACCTCTGCCTTTTCATTGATCAGAAAATGTTATCAGTCACTACCAGATTGAAAATAAAACTAAAGAATAACATTCCTGAAAGGAGGGAGTGCAGTGAAATTAATTTAACACGAGTAGGATGTGGAATTCAGAGAGATCCCTAATTAAAGAGCAGGTGGAGTGGGGCAAGTTCACATTTTCAACTTTTAAAAGTTGATTGCTTTGTATTATGTACTTTGAAATCTCACCTGGTGTTTTCATGTTCTGGAACATGGATCAGTTTCATGTTATGAAAAGTAATTTTGATAAAGATATGCTTAGCAACTTTTTCCTCTTTTACTTGATGATTTAATTAAGGAAACTTTTTATGTTTTGCATTAGATATGGTTGACTTTAGATCTAAGATAAAAAAAATTCTTATTTGCATTGGAGAATGCTTCTTATCACAATGGGTTCTCGTGTAGTTACACTTGCAATTAGGCTCCATATATTTAATCCCGTATCTTATTTTATGGCATTTGAACCAGTTAATGAAAGGAATTGTACCGATATATGACATTAGCAGAAGATGCAGATTTATCACACCATGATACATTTTACTGCCCTCTCCATAGTCTCTATTTAGCTGAGACATAAGCTGAATTACTTCTCCTTTTTTGACTTCCATTTCTTCACCTGTGAAGAGGCAGTATTCTATAATGGCTGGAAAGCAGGCCTAAAACACAGGAAGATATAAATTTAAACCTGTCCTGCAACCCATACTGATTAAGTCACTCTGGATAAGTCATTTAGCTTCTCAATTCTCTAAGCAACTCTTTATGAATATAAGTTGTGAAATGGTGCCAAACTGCCTTGGGAAAGGGAACTTCCTCATCTGGGAGTTCCCTATATCAATGAAACCACAGGTACAGGTGCAATTTCTATTTCTTCTTTACTTCTACAAAAAAAAAAAAGAGTAATCATACTAGTCCTATTTATCTCACAGCATTGTAAAGAAAGGGTTTTGTAATTCTAAAAACACTATTTGAATATGAAATGTGGCTTGATGGTTATCAAGTTTTTTTTTTTTGTCTTGTGCCCTTAGAAAACTTATATAGGTTCACTTGATCTTAGTTTCTTCATCCATGAAATGGGAGTAATAGTTATACTTTATGGTTGATGAATTTTCCATTTGATCTTCCCAGCCATCCATGAGTTAAGTAGTCTAAGAAATACTGTATTCTTTGTACAGATAAGAGAATTGAGACATTGAATTTAGGGTTTAAAATTTTAGAATCATCTTTGACTTATCTTCTGCAAAACCCAATCATTTGCTAAGCCTTGTGAATTTTACTTCTGAAATAATTCTTGTTTTTCTACTCCAGCTATTTCAGTTTATTATCTCTCCCGAAATATTGCTACAACCTCCTCATTGCCTATAATATTGGTTCATGTGGCCACCTTATTTTCACACTCAACATACAAATTCTCCATTTGTTAACATATATATACTGGAAAACCCACACATGGTAAAAATGGTCTAGACTTCAATAGGTAGCTCTGGGATGGATTACATTTTTAGTTATCTGCCATAAGCCCTTCTGTAGCATTTGTGAGACCAAGTTACTTTTTAGGCAATGATTTGTCTCTCTTACCTGCAAATCAACAAATATTTATTAATTACTTGCTATGTGTCAGTCACTGTGCCCTTACAATATTTCTTATAGTTTCTTCCTGGTGGAGACATGACTGAGCCCACATCCACACAACTCTTGCTAGGCCTGCCATCAATACCAGAGTCCTAATTAGTCATTCCTATCTCCCATACTGGCTTGAGAAAGTCAGTTAAGCATGAGTCTGAATGTAGGTTAAATAATTGTTGTCCAGTTACACTTGGAATTAGGCTCCATATATTTAATCCCACACATTGTCAGTGAGTGTCCATTTTAGCGCCAAGATCTCTGATTCTTCACAAGGACAGCCAGTGAATTACACTGCCTGTGAGTCTTTGGCTGGCAAAGGCAATGGGGTTTCTGAATGCTGCTGTCATCTTGATATATACCCATCCCCAGGCCAGTCAAGCTGCCATCTGCATGTAGCATCAGAGGCTTCTTGGGAGTCTGCAAATGGATCACCAAATTGCAGGATTTCAAGCTGGAAGTGACCTTAGCAATAAACTAGCCCAATCCCTTTATTATACTGATGAAAAATTTGGCTAAGAAAGGTTAAGGGACTGACTTCCTCAATGTCAAATTGTAAGTAGTAAAATTGAGATTGGAAACTAGGCTCTTTTTCTACAAATATGCTATTCCTTCCTTTCTAACGATAGCAAATAAGAATAGACTGTTAACAATGCCCCTCAGAATCTTGGCTTCATGCAATGGACGGACTAGGTGACAGGGGCTGGGGAAGTTTTCTTGGCAGAGGAATCAGTAGTATTAGAATTTATTTTGTATAGTAGAAAGAGCATTAGATTTGGAAGCAGACAACTTATGTTCAAGTCTAAACTCTGCCAGTTTGGTGTGACACAAGATGGAAAAAAAGGAAGAAAAGAAGAAAGGAAGGAAGGAGAGAATGATGGAAGGAAGAAAAGAAAAAAGGAAGAGAGGGAGGAGAGAAAAGGAATTAAATAAAGGAGAGAGGGAAAAGGGGAAGAAGGAAGGAAAGAAGGAAAGAAACAAGTATTTATTAATTGGTTCTTATGTGTCAAGCCCTTTACACATATTACTTCATTTGATCCTCATGACAACCCTGGGAAATAAGTGCTATTATTATCCCTATGATGAGAAAATTAAGATAAATAGAGTTTAAGTGACTTGTCCAGTATCACACAACTAGTTAATCTGAGTCTCATATGCCTTCTTCCTCTGTAAAATGGAATACAAATACCTGCACGTATTGCCTACTTTCTAAGATGACAGACTTGAGGGAATGATGCTGAAAATGCTTTGTGATTGAAAAATGCTATGTTGATGCCAGTTATTCTAATTTACTTTGTGTAGCTCTAATAAAAACTATTTGCTAATAACTTTGTATATACAGGAAGTTTTTGTTTTTGTTCTTGTTTTTTTGAGAGAGTCGCTTTATAACTGATTTCATCACTGTGAACAATTACTGGTGTAGAAACACCGTCCTCCTGAAACAGATATGGAAATAATCAGCAAAATCTTAGAGTGATACCTCTGGCTGGAGAAGTAAAGTGATTGCTCTCTGGTCACATAGCTAGTATCTTTAAGAAGCAGGTTTTCTTCACTCATCTAAGGTTGGTCTCATCTAAAGGCCAACTTTAGATGAGTGAGGAAAACCTGCTTCTACCATGACGATTCTCATGATGACAATACATACAAAATAAAGGAAAAACAAAAACACAAGAAAAATTACAGGGGGCGGAGCCAAGATGGCAAACGGCAGACAGCGTTCTCTGTGAGCTTCTGAGACCTTCCCTCGGACCCAGACAAATTGAGCCTTCGAACTGGTTCTGGAGTGAGAGCTCCACCAAACACTTGGACTACAACACACTTCTATCAACAATCTACTTTGAAAGAACTCCGGAGGTCAGTTTTAGACAGGCAGGGGATCGAGCAGCTCCCAGCGCTCAGACGCCAGAGCGCAGCTGGGGTGCAAGTCTGGGGCTGGGAAGGACCAGAAGATTTTAGCCTGCCATGAAGTCCCCAAGTGGAGACACTTGGGCCACTTTGCTCTGCTTGCGGGCAGATGCTTTGGCAGATCTGCCTTTGGTAAAGGGTGGATTGAGACCAGCTGAAAGCGTAGTCCTAGTGCAGATCTAGCCCGACCAGCCTCAGATGGGAAGTCAACTCGGAAAATTGCCCCAGGGCAAATTGAAACTGCTGCAGATTTTCCTGCTGGTGACTGATAACTCAGCTCAAAATCAGGAGTAAGAAGCAGAAGAGAGCTCTCACCATAGACAGCTTTTACGGAGAGAAAATGGAGAAGTCCCCAGATCCTGAGATTCTGAAAATAATGCCAGAGGAAGCCACAAAGGCGGACATGAGCTGTTCCCCTTTTCAGAAGGCTTACCTGGAAGATTGCATAAAGAATCTTAAAAGAGAGCTAGAAGAAGATTGAGGAAATAAATTGAGAGCAGTGCAAGAAGGAAACATTGCCCTGCAACAGAGATGTGAAAAACTGGAAAATAAGACTGGTCAATTGGAAAAAGTCGCCAACTCACTGGAAAATAAAAATAGTGAATTGGAAAAAGACAACAATTCACTGAACAAAATCGGTGAATTGGAAAATGACAAAAATTCACTGAAAAATAAAATTGGCAAAATGGAAAAAGAGTGCAATGAACCAAAAAATTCAATTGGCCAGTTACAAAAGGAGCTAAAAAAGATAACTGAAGGAAATAATACCTTAAAATTAAAATTGAACAAATAGAAATGAATGACTCAATAAGACTTCAAGAATCAGTCAAACAAAAACAAAAAAAAATGAAAAAATAGAAGAAAATATGAAATAACTCCTACGAAAACAACTGACTTGGAAAACAGATCCAGGAGAGACAATCTAAGGATTATTGGACTCCCTAAAAGCAACGATAAAAAAAAAGAACCTTGATGCTATCTTCCAGGAAATCATGAAAGAGAATTGCCCTGATGTTTTAGAATCAGAAAGCAAAATTGGCATTTAAAGAATTCACCGATCACTTCCTGAAAGAGCCCCAAAATTAAAACCTCAAGGAATATCATGGCCAAATTTCAGGACTATCACACCAAGGAAAGGATATTGCAAGCAGCTGGAAAGAAATAGTTCAAATACGGAGGGCCTGGAATCAGATATTCCAAAAGGCAAAAGAACTTGGATTACAGCCAAGAATAAGTTATACAGCTAGAATGAGCATCATCTTCCAGGGAAGAAGATGGTCATTCAATGATACAGGAGAATTTCACCTATTTCTAATGAAAAGGCCAGATCTGAACAAAAAATTTGACCTCCAAATACAGAACTCAAGAGAAGCGTAAAAAGGTAAAAAGGAAAGAACTCTTCAGAACTATATTTCTACTATAGGTATCCTTAAAAATGGGGGTATAATTTGATTTTTCTTTGATAATAATGGAAAGGAAATTAGAGGTGGAAGGGATACCATACTGAAAAAAAGAGGGGTGGAAGGAGGCAAAATAAAGTAAAAATAAAGGAGGTAAAATAAGGCAATATCTCATAAAGAGACATAGAAAATCTAATATAATTGAGGGAAAGAAGGGAGGGCAATGAGTATTGTGTAAACCTTACTCTCAGTAGATTGGGCTCTAAGAGAGTATATCAGACACATTTGGCTTTAAAGAAAGGCCTGACCCTCCTTGTGGGAAGGTGGGAGAGATAGGAGGAGAGGAAAGGGATAGACTTATAGAAGGATTAGGGAAAAGGTATAAAGGGGAGGGACAGGTTCTAAAGGGGGAGGACTGTTGGAGGGAGGTGGTCATCAAAAATAAAGTACTGGGGAGGGGGGAAGGGAGTAAGGGGAAAGGGAAGAAAAAAATATAACTTTGGGTAAATAAGATGGCAGGAAATATAGATACAGTTATTCTAACTGTGAATGTGAATGGGATGAACTCTCCCATAAAACGGAAACGGATAGTGGACTGGATTAAAAGTCAGAATCCTACAATATGTTGTTTACAAAAAACACATCTAAAACATAGAGATACATACAAAGTGAAGGTAAAAAGCTGGAGTAGAATCTTTTATGCTTCAAGTGAACAAAAAAAAGCAGGGGTAGCAATCCTTATCTCAGATCAAGTAAAAGCAAAAATAGATCTAATTAAAAGAGATAAGGAAGGAAATTATATTTTACTAAAGGGTACCATAGACAATGAAGCAGTATCAATACTAAACATATATGCACCAAGTGGTATAGCATCCAAATTCCTAGAGAAGAAGCTAACATAGATACAAGGAGAAATAGACAGTACAACTATACTAGTGGGGGATCTCAACCTTTTTCTCTCAGAATTAGATAAATAGAACTACAAAATAAATAAGAAAGAAGTTAGGGAGGTAAACAAAATGTTAGAAAAGTTAGGTATGATAGATCTCTGGAGGAAATTGAATGGCGATAGAAGGGAGTATACTTTTTTCTCAGGGGTTCATGGAACTTATACGAAAATTGATCATGTGTTAGGGAATAAAAACCTCAAAATCAAATGCAGAAAAGCAGAAATAGTAAATGCATCCTTTTCAGATCATGATGCAATAAAACTCACATGCAATATAAGGCCAGCAGAAAATAGACCACAAGTTAATTGGAAATTAAATAATCTAATCCTGAAGAATGAATGGGTGAAAGAGCAAATTGTAGACACAATCGATAATTTCATCCAGGAGAATGACAATAATGAGACAACATACCAAAATTTGTGGGATACAGCCAAAGTGGTTATAAGGGGTAACTTTATATCTCTAGATGCTTACTTGCATAAAATAGAGAAAGAGAAGATCAATGAATTGGGCTTACAATTTTAAAAAAAAACTAGAAAAAGAGAAAATTAAAAGCCCTCAATTAAATACCAAATTGGAAATTCTGAAAATAAAAGGTGAGATTAATAAAATTGAAAATAAGAAAACTATTGAATCAATAAATAAAACTAAGAGTTGGTTTTATGAAAAAGCCAACAAAATAGATAAGCCTTTAGTTAATTTGATAAGAAAAAGGAAAGAGGAAAATCAAATTGTTAGTCTCAAAAATGATAAGGGAGAATTTTCCTCCAAAGAAGATGAAATTAGAGTAATAATTAGTAATTACTTTGCCCAACTTTATGCCATAAATTTGATAATCTAAATGAAACGGAGGAATACCTACAAAAACATAGATTGCCCAGGTTAACAGAAGAGGAAATAAATTATTTAAATAGTCCCATTTTAGAAAAAGAAATAGAACAAGCTATTAATCAACTCCCTAAGAAAAAATATCCAGGGCCAAATGGTTTTACATGTGAATTCTACCAAACATTCAAAGAACAATTAATTCTAATACTATACAAACTATTTGAAAAAATAGGGACAGAAGGTATACTACCAAATTCCTTCTATGATACCAATATGGTGCTGATAGCTAAACCAGGTAGGGTGAAAACAGAGAAAGAAAACTATAGACCCATTTCCCTAATGAATATTGATGCAAAAATTTTAAATAAGATTTTAGCAACAAGATTACAGAAAGTTATCTCCAGGATAATACACCATGACCAAGTAGGATTTATACCAGGAATGCAGGGCTGGTTCAATATCAGGAAAACTATCAGCATAATCAATTATATTAATAACCAAACTAACAAAAACCATATGATTATCTCAATAGATGCAGAAAAAGCATTTCATAAAATCCAACACCCATTTCTATTAAAAACACTAGAGAGTATAGGAATAAATTGGCTTTTCCTTAAAATGTTTAGCAGCATCTACTTAAAACCATCAGCAAGCATCGTAGAACCATTCCCAATAAGATCAGGAGTGAAACAAGGCTGCCCACTGTCACCATTACTATTTAATATTGTCTTAGAAATGTTAGCTTTGGCAATAAGAGAAGAAAAAGAGATAAAAGGAATTAAAGTAGATAATGAAGAAACCAAATTATCACTCTTTGCAGATGACATGATGGTATACTTAGAGAACCCTAGAGACTCAACTAAAAAACTACTAGAAACAATTCACAACATTAGCAAAGTTGCAGTATTTAAAATAAATCCACATAAATCATCAGCATTTTTATATATTACTAACAAAGTTCAGCAGCAAGAGATACAAAAAGAAATTCCATTTAAAATAACGAATAATAGCATAAAATATTTGGGAATCTATCTGCCAAGAAAAAGTCAGAAACTATATGAACTAAACTACAAAACACTTTCCACACAAATAAAATCAGACCTAGTTAATTGGAAGAACATTAAGTGCTCTTGGGTAGGCGGAGCGAATATAATAAAAATGACAATACTACCCAAACTAATTTACTTATTTAGTGCCATACCAATCAAACTCCCAAGAAATTATTTTACAGATCTAGAAAAAATAGTAGCAAAGTTCATTTGGAACAACAAAAGGTCAAGAATTTCAAGGGAATTAATGAAAAAAAAAGACATATGAAGGTGGCCTTGCTGTACTATATCTAAAACTATATTATAAAGCAGCGGTCATCAAAACCATTTGGTACTGGCTGAGAAATAGAGCAGTCGATCAGTGGCATAGGATAAGATATCAGGACAATGTAGGTAATAACGTTAGCAATTTAGTGTTTGATAAACCCAAAGAACCCAGCTTTTGGGATAAGTACTCACTATTAGGCAAAATCTGCTGGGAAAATTGGAAACTAGTGTGGAAGAAATTAGGGTTTGACCCATACCTAACACCACATACCAAGATAAGATCTAAATGGGTTCATGATCTAGATATAAAGAGTGATAATATAACCAAATTATAGGAACATAGGATAGTTTACCTCTCAAACCTGTGGACATGGAATAAATTTATTTCCAAAGAAGATCTGGAACTATTAATTGAACACCAGATATATAATTTTGATTATATTAAGTTAAAAAGTTTCTGTACAAACAAAATTAATGCAGACAAGATTAGGAGGGAAGCATCAAATTGGGAAATCATCTTTACATTTAAGGGTTCTGATAAAGGTCTAATCTTTAAGATATATAGAGAATTGTCTCATATTTATAAGAATTCAAGCCATTCTTCAATTGATAAATGGTCAAAGGATATGAACTGACAATTTTCAGAGGATGAAATTAAAACTATTTATAGTCATATGAAAAGTTGCTCCTAATCACTATTGATCAGAGAAATGCAAATTAAGACAACTCTGAGGTACCACTACACACCTGTCAGATTGGCTAAAATGACAGGAAAGTATGGTGATGGGTGTTGGAGGGGATGTGGGAGGGCTGGGACACTGGTGCATTGTTGGTGGAGCTGTGGGAAGATCCAACCATTCTGGAGAGCAATGTAGAGCTATGCTCAGGAGGTTGTTGAGCTGTGCATACCCTTTGACCCAGCGGTATTTCTATTGGGCTTATATCCCGAAGAGATCTTGAAGGAGGGAAATATGTACAGGATTGTTTGTGGCAGCCCTTTTTGTAGTGGCTACAAACTGGAAACTGAATGGATGCCCATCAATTGGAGAGTGGCTGAATAAATTATGGTATATGAATGTTATGGAATATTATTTTTCTGTAAGAAACGACCAGCAAGACGATTTCAGAGAGGCCTGGAGAGACTTGCATGAACTGATGCTGAATGAAATGAGCAGAACCAGGAGATCATTATACACAGCAACAACAAGACTGTATGATGATCCATTCTGATGGACATGGCTCTCTTCAATGGTGAGGTGCTTCAAACCAGTTCCAATTGTTCAGTGAAGAAAGCCATATACACCCATAGAGAGGGATGTGAAATGTGGACCACAACATGTCATTTTCATGCCCTCTATTGATGTTTGCTTGTATTGTATTTCCCTTATCAGATTATTCTTTCTTGTGGATACGATTTCTCCTTCACAAAAATGACATGTGGAAATATGTATATACATATTTGATTTCTTAGGTATTTTAACATAATTAGCATGTAATGGACATCCTGCCATCTAGGGGAGGGATGGGGAGTAGGGGGGGGAATTTGTAACAGAAAGCTTTGTAAGGGTTAATGTTGAAGAATCACCCATACATATGTTTTGCAAATAAAAAGTATTAATAAAAAAAGAAAAAATTATAGAAAAATATATTCCCTACCCTCAGAATGTTTACATTCTAGGGAGTGGATGGTAGATTCTAAGTTGAATTCAATTCTGCAAATAAGTATGCTGAACACTGAGGCTGGTGGGGATCAAGGGAAAGAAATGAACTTTTAAAAAGGCAGGGTCCCTGTTCCATGGAATTTATCCTCAGTGGAATGTATACACTGCAATATTGTAGTACAACTTAGATAAGATTTAAGTATATGAATAAAGGATAAACCCTTGATCAGTGAGGAGAGAGGGACTTTTGAATGATTTCCAAATCCCCCATAATGACAAGCTGCATTGTAATAAGTCTCAAGCACATTTGTATTCAAAAGCATTTCTTTTTGGAGGCACAAACAGAACTCAATTGAGAAGTCATGTCTGCCCAGCAGATGCCTCCTAACGACCTACAGGCCAGCAGCAGACTGGCAGGAACTTCCACATGAATGCAAAACAGGAGATGATCAAAGGCCACTCCCAATCATCCATATGGTGCTTATTATGCCAAAATTTCAACCAAAATTGGCATCGACCTCATGGGAAGATTAAAAATCACAAAATCTAAGAGTTGGAAGGAAAAACTAGAGTGCAATGGTTCCAACCTGTACTTGAAAGATGAATCCCCTCTGCAAAAACATGACCCTGATATTATCCAACCTTCATTTGATCAAAGAATAGGTGTAGTCCTTTGCTTTTCAGATTGTTCTAACTGTTGGAAAATATTTTTCTCATACTGAGATGAAATCGGCTTTTCTGCAATTCAACAAATAAAGATATATATACATATATATGCATATATGTATGTATAATACAGATATAGGTATTTTATGTATATATTTCTATATATATCATACCATGTAGAATTAACTAAAATAAAATGGCATCTGCCCTTCAGGAAATTACATTTTTAAAAGTAACAATAATAATGATGAGGTTGCTAATGAAAGTTAGTATGAATTACAAATGAATGCATGCATGGATAAATTAATGAAGAAAAGTATTCATTAATTGTGTAACAAGTTCTGTGTTAAGTGCTGGAGACAAAACTGTAAAAGTGAAGGTAGTTCCTCACTTTATAGACCATATATGCTATTAGGAGAAGACAAAACATAAGGAGATGGGGCAAGGAAGGGATATTTTGAAAAGTTGAAAAGTATGGTGAAAAGAGCATAGGGTAGAAGATTCACACACTCTTTTTGGAACAATGACAAAGTTAATTCTAGTATGATTCTACAACGGAAAATGCCATGAGGAGGGTAAGACTGTCAGCTCAGTAACTGTTGAGAAGGTGGCCAGTGAGTGAGATAATGAGTAAAGTGAAGTAAAAATAGTGTTATCATACACTGAGTCTTGCCTCTCATCCATATTGAATTTGTCACCCTGGGCAAATTGCTTAACTTCTTGATGTTTGAGGTAAATTTTTAAGACTTTAAGTTGTAGAATAGTTAACTATCTCTATTAGTAACTGGAACACTATACCAGTGAAATCACAGGTCTAGACCAATAACAGAAGCAACAACAATAATAAGAGAAATATAGTGTATTGACATTTGAGAAATGTGAGGTTCTGGAAGGGCAATTTGCCCATGGTTACACAAGTAATGAGTGTCAGAAGTGGGACTTGCCTTTAGGCTTCTCCTGGTTTCGAGTACAGTAATCTTTCCAATACTGGAATTTTAGTATCTCCTTTCTACCTAATCTCACTGTTCCTAGCTTTGCCTTCTGGGAGGTTGGCAAAACAAGTCAATTAAATTCATTTTAACAAACATTCACAGTTTGATGGGGAGATAATTAGCAGTAATGAGTTTGAGTTATATATACTCTCTCTAGTAGTTCAGATATATGTAAGTATGTATGTATATATATATATATATATGTAACTTTTTTTTGCTTTGGTTTTGTGTAGAGGCATATAAAGCTGTGAAAAGACTCAAACTTCAACTTTGCTACTAATTCAAAGGGAAAATTGTTTAAATCAAGGGGATAAATGTTCCTGGGCATGCTCTTCCTAATACTACTCACTTATATTTATATACATAATACTTTATAATTTACAAAATAGCTTTAGACTCATTTTGATATTGAAATTGAATAGCAACCCTGTGAGCCAAGAACTATTACCTCCACTATAAAGATTTGTAGGTCAAGATGTAAAGTGTCTTACTCCAGTTATAATTAAGAATCTCCTCTTGACAGTTATTAGTTTTGTAACGATGTGGAAATTACGTTATCTCTCTGAATCCCAGTTTCTTCAAATGAAAAATGGAGAAAGTTGTACTCATGATCTCACAGGACTGTTGGGAAGCATTCAATTTGTAAGCCTTAAAGTGGCATGTAAATGTGTTTGGCTGTTACATCCTATCATCCCTCCAACCAAAAGAGATAATCCTTTTTTTTTAAAATTTTTATTAAGAATTAAGTAAGGCTGAAGCCAAGACTAGAACTCAGGTCAAGCCAAAGTCTGATAGTGACAATCCCATATTCCTACTCAATATTATTCTGGTAACTTCTTATTACTTCCATGATCACATACAAATTCATGTGTTTGGCATTTGAGATTCTTCAAAACTTAGTCCTTATCTATATTTTCAGTCTTATACTCTTTCACAGATATTACTGTTTATCCAAACTCTCCTTTTTATTGTTCTGCACATATGACATACTGTCATCCATTTTCATACCTTTAATCAGGCTATTGCCCTTTCCTGGAATATGTTCTCTTCTTCCTATTATTTCTTAGAATCTCTAGTTTCCTTCACAGTTCTATTCAAATGCCAACTTCTAGATGAAATGTTTCCTCATCTCTTCCCTTCAGTTGCTATTAGATCCCCAAATCAAATTTTATTTATTTTGTAAATAGGATGCATTTACACACACACACACACACACACACACACACACACACACACACACATTTCTTGAGATAGGGGCAAGATTTGTGATTCATTGACAAAAGAGCTCCAAAATGAGGAATGTCTTTCAACCAATGCATGTTCAGTATCTTCTCTACAATTTGTAGACTTGAATAATTTGGAAAGTTACTTAGAGAATTAAAAGATTAAATGACTAGACCATGGTCACATAATCAGAATGTGTAAGAGATAGTGTAGATCTTCTTGGCTGAGACTGACACTCACACATGTCCATAATACATATACACATACACTATGTACAATGCCCATAACACTATGTGCATGATGTTTAACTATATCAATGTATACCCTGTATCTCTCCACAGCACATAATTTCTTTGAGGCTAGGGCCTGTTTTTATTTTTATATTCCTAGCAGAGCAGAGTGGTGGGGACATAGTAAACTCTATAAATACTTGATTGATTCTGAATTTAATGTATTTTCCACTGACCCTTAAAACTTTAGATGAGCACATGTTTTCTTTTTCACAGCTGAGGTATCCAGAAGCCTGAGAAGTAGCTCTAGTTTATATCCCATACCTGTAATTCAGTCAAGGAAGAACTAGAACAAAGAAAAGTTAGAATTCCAAGTTTTGGCCCTGTTGGAGGGCCCAATACTCCTTTCTCTCTGTCAAACACCAGTAGCCATATGATCCAGGGAAACATAAGAAAAGTAAATTCAGAATTAGAAGATGAAGCTCAAGCATTGACATGAGACCTGTTGAATGGATAGAAGATGCATATAATGTGTGTATGTATGTATGTATGTATTCAGTCTTCCAAAGAGAAACACCCACAGACACGTGTTTGTATTTTTTCTGTGTGCTATATAGCAGCATTAGGTGAGTAAAGTAGAATAATAATCTGTAGATTATTAGTAGATAAGTAGAAAAACAATCACTTTTGAATGAACTTCAGAGGCTAATGATCCAGTTTTGAGAAAGAGGTACTTCAAGTTGTTTTTGTCCTATTATTTGGCAAAGTAATTGGTAGAACAACTTGAGGCTTAGTGGTAAGGGCCAAGTATTTGAAACAAGCATAAAGGTTCAGTAAGCTACTTAGTATTTTGAAGTATTATTCTAGCCTATGCATATACTTGAGTTTTAAGGATCCAAAACTTTATTTTGATAGTATTTGAGTTAATTTCATTGTGTAATTTATGATTTGATAAACGGCTTGTTAAACTCCTCAAGATTATTCATGAGCCTCACAAAAGGAATCATTTTAAATCTTCATGTTTCCTTTCCTTTATGAATACTCACTCTAGTGCTGTATCTATCTTCATCTGTTTGTCATTAGGAAATTTATAGCAATGTTGTTAAATTCTAAAAGGTTAACATTTGTACACTTAAAACCCAGGAAGATATATTTTTAAATTAATCTCTAATTTATGGTGTTCTAAGTGCTCTTCACTACACATTTTTAATTTAGGGTTCATTGAATAGGCTCAGTTACTTTGAATACAGACAGATTATTAAAATTCATGTGCTATAATTTCATAGCTCATTGATTGGCACAATTCCTAATACTTCAAAGTTGAACTTTCAAAATATGTTTTAATGAGCAATTATTATGTTGCAATCAGAAAATGCATTGTTGGCAAATGCTAATAATCAAATCACAGGCTTCAACTTCATTGTGCCTATTTTGCTAGTGGTAGAATGATAGGTTTCAGCTCATGGTCAATTGGTTTATAATTAATTCAGTAAATAGAGTATACCTTTTATTCCGAAACAAGATATTTCATTTCACTTCTCCAAAACTCTGACCATCATTCTATTTGTATTGGCCAATTTAATGGCCCATCATACATCACTAGGTTGAAATAATCGGGGACAATTCAAATCTACATTTTCTTTACTTTGTCTAAGTCTTCTGAATTGAATGAGGACTGTATGTGGATAGGATGTTAAAATCATAAAATACTAATATCCAGAATAGGCTTTGCAGGATTTCTTTTCATAATGAAGTTTTAATTATTCTATCCTAATTTCCTTTCCATTTTGTGATAGGATATGGCTTTTGCTCCAACATCAGACTTAGAAGAGCTAATTTTGAATTTATTGACCCTGTAATTATTGACCCCAGAATAACAATAGAATTTTCCCTTTGAACCATTCCTGTCCTCCTTCTACCCCTAGATGTATTCTATATCTTCAGGCTTATTAATCACTTCTAATCATTTGCATGCAATGGTCTCATGTTCATGTAATAAAACACACATTCACACATTCATTCAACACATATAAATTGAGTCAAGAGCAAAGCTTCATGTTAAATTCACAGAAAAATTCAATGAAATATAAGAGAGTGTGTTGCCATCACGAATCATAAACAATATTACAAGATAGAATCTTAGAGGACATTTTGTGCACCCTGAAATTTACCCCTTAGTTGAAATAAATAAATATACCGCAAGAATATGTTTGATTGTACCAGAGTTTATTTGTTTCATCTATATCTATCAGTCTATCTACCTGTCCATCCAGCTATCTACCTATCTGGATACAACATCCATGTCTAAAAAGACAGATGACATATTATACCCATAGGAGAAAAAATAGAGACAAAGAACACAATTTAGGTTTTGCTCTTCTCTGGTTTTTTATATATTTATATAATATATAATAACTAATTAATATAACTAACAGAAAGCTTACTGATTTTATTAAGGATACCTGAATTCAGATCCTAGCTCTGATAAATACTTGCAATGTAAATCAGGAATTAATTTATCTTTTAAAAGTCTATTTCCTCTCATCTTATGCCGAGACAAAGTAGAAATGGCTTCATGATTTACACATGAAGGGTGACACTATAAGTAAATTAGGAAAGCATGAGATAGTTTATCTGTCAGATTTTTGGAGAAGGGAGGGATTTGTGACCAAACAAGAATTAGAGAACACTATGAAATGCAAACTATATAATTTTGATTGCATTAAATTTACAATGTTTTCCACGATCAAAACCAATGTAGTCAAGATTATAAGGAAAGCAAAAAAGGTGCGAAACAATTTTTACATTGAGCATTTCTGATAAAGGCTTTATTTATAAAATATATAGAGAACTGAGTCAAATTTATTCTTTTTTCAATATTTTTTATTTTTTTAATACATGTAAAGATATTTTTCACTTTCATTTTTGTAAGTCTTTGAGTTCCAAATGTTTCTCATTCTCTCCCTTATCTTTTCACTTCCAAGGGCAGCAAGCAATCTGATATAGGTTAAATATGTGCAATCCTTTTAAATATATTTCCAAATTTGTCATGTTGTGCAAGAAAAATCAGAAGGCTAGAAAACTGCATCTTTTTATCCAATAGTGACATTACTGGGTCTACATCCCAAATAGATCCTAAAAAAGGGAAAAGCACCCACATGTACAAAAATGTTTATAGCAGTTTATAGCAAGGAATTGGAAGTTGAAGAGATATCCATAAATTGTGGCATATTAATTTAATAAAATATTATTTTCCATAAGAAATAATGAGCAGGGAGATGTCAGAAAAGACTGGAATGACTTAGATAAATGGATGATGAGTGAAGTATGCAGAACCAGGAGCATCGTGTGATGAACAATTATGATAGACTAATCTCTTCTAAGCAATAATCCAATATATTGTAAATATAAAATGATATCCAAATACAGAGAAAGAACTATGGTTCCTGAATGCAGATAGAATAGTACTCTTTTCACTTTTTTGGTTTTATTTTCATTTTCTTGTGATTTGTTTCTTTTGTTCTGATTTTTCGTTCATAATATGAATGCAGATTGAAGCAAACTATTTTAACTTTTTAAAAATTTGTTTTATGCTTTCTTGTAATTTTCCCCTTTTATTCTTATTCTTTCACAGCTTGACTAACATGTAAATATGTTTAATATGATTGGCCATCTGTAGATTGTATTGGATTGCTTGCTGTCTTGGGGAAGGGGTAGAAAAGGAGGGAGGCAGAAAAATTTGGAACTCAAAATCTTACAAATTGAATGTTGAAAACTATCTTTACATGTAACTGAAAAAAAATACTTTTAAGTGAAAAGAAGAGAGGAAGAGAATGAGAAATGTTTCCAGTAAAAGAAAGGTTTTTATTGGAAATTAAAGGAACAGATGTCAGTCAGCACAGAGAATGCAGGAGGGAGAGGCATGAGGGTCAGCCAGAAGAAATACCCAGAGCAGGGAGATCTTGTTCTTACAAGAGCCAGGAGTTTAATGTGCTCAGGTTCAATTTTCTATGGAAAACGTTTCTTATCTCACCAACTTCTAGTGTTTTATGCTATTTTCATTTTCCAGAAACTATTGTATATACTTAACTATACACAGGTTGTACATGGCAGAAATGAAAACTTCTTAAGGGTAGTTAGTTTCATTGTTTCTTTGAATCCTTAGTACTTTGCACAATGCTTGGCATAGGGTTGTCATTCAGTAAAATATTAATTGAATCAAGTAGAATTGAAAATGCTTTTCTTACAACATTCCTGTTAGTCAGATAGTTTATGTACACTACACCTAAGAAACATTGCGAGTTTGGTTTAGATGACTACAATAAAGCAAATATTGCAATTAAAAAAAGGGAAAGTTTCTTTTTCAACTTCTATCTTAATTTCTAATTCTTGTGGCCTTTTCTGAGTCTTCATATTGCTTGTCACTCCATTTAAGAATAGCTCTCAGACCAGCCATCTCTTCACTATCCCTGCTACCACACTCTTTTGTTCTTTATCGTATTCCAATTTGAGTTTCTCCCCTCTCTGTTCTTCCTTTTTCAGATTCATTTTGTATGCTGTCTTCTTCTCTTATACTTTAAACTCCTTGAGGACAGGAACTCTATTTCTTTTTCATATTTATATCCTCAGCACTTGAGTACAATGCTTGACACATATAAGAGCAATTAAACATTTCTTGGCTGACTGACTTGACCTCCATTCAGTTTTTTTGCACTGTTAACCAAAACCTCATGCTCTCTATCTTTCCTTAGATTTCATGACCCAACTGTCTTTTGGTTCTTATTTATTCTGACTGATTGCTGCTTTTCAATCTTCCCTTACACTCACCCTTCCCATACATTCACCAAGTTTTCTCTTCTCCAAGATTAATATTTTTACCTCTTTCGTGAATTTTAGGATTTACCATTCTTGCCATGCTCCTATAAATGATCTTAATTTTATAAAACTCCTTCATAATATGTAGCCTTCAAAACTGAACACAATGATTCAGATATGTTTATATCAGGACAGATCACTTAACAAGTATTTGTTAAGTTTTAAATATATAATAGACATTATGCTGAGTGCTGAGGATAAAAATGCACCCTGTCCTTAGGGAGCTTACTTTGGATTGGAGGGAGACAATGTGCACATAAATAAGTGTATACGAAACCCATATAGAATAGATGGAAGATTGCTTTCAGTTATATCTTGCTTCTTGTGAATTCATGTGAGTTTTACTTGGCAAAGCCACTGGAATGGTTTGTATTTCATTCTCCAGCTCATTTTATAGATGAGGAAACTGAGGCAAATAGGGTTAACTGGCTTGCCCAGGGTAACTCTGCCCTTAGGTTTTTGAGGCTAGATTTGAACTTAGATCTTCCTGACTCCAGGCACAACACTCTATACACCGCATCAATGTTTGAAAGGTAAATGATTAACTAGATATTATAGAGGTTAGCTAAAATTTTGGGGGAAATACATGTATGAAACTGTGCAATTGTTGTTCATGATTATTAATCTCATGCCAGTAGGAACTTATTATGAAACTTCATATTTTACTTCCCATGCTATGAATTAAGTTTTTACATAATTGGCAAATAAAGATATTGGTTTAGATAATTTCTAGAATTTCTTCTCAAAAATATTGCTTAAATTGAATATTTTATTTTTTGGTTTTCACTAAGATTTAAGGATTGATTTCTTCAGTTGAAGATAAATGTTTGCCTCTGGATATTATGAAATAATATTGACAAACATGTTTTTTTCAATCTCATGTTAAAAGAAAAAGAAAATAGTTGAGAAAAAATAATCTATAATTACCTTTATTGTTAATTATGCTATATTAATACATTGTTATAATATATTATATAGATAAATATAATGTAATATTAACATATTGTAACATTAATTATATCATTAATTGCCAATAGGGGACAAAATAATAGCACTCTGAGTTATATTATGTTTTAAATAATAGGAGTCCTTAAGGGCCCTAATTGATTAAAACTCATTTAAAATAATGATTGCAAATAATAAGTCACTGAGGGTTCTATAATATCTTCCTCATATCAACTCTATAAAGTATTATTATACCCATTTTATAAATGAGGATACTGAAACTCACAGAAATCCTTGCTTTGGGTCATACAGCTAGAAAGACAGAATGCAAATCTAGCTTTTCTGGCTTCAGATCCAGCTCTGAGATAGATGTCATAGACTTCTTCATAAAATTCTATGAGCATAAAATGGTCTGAAATAGTTTTTATAGGTTTGTTGATAATGGACTTTCATTGTCCATGAGATTCCTAATTGAAATATTCATAAATGGTTCAAACTGGGAAAGACCCAGCAGCAACCTAATGCATTCCTCTTATTTCTCAGATAAAGAACCTGAGCCCTAAAGGGGACAGATGACTTATACATTAGAAATTTCTGAGTGAGCTGGTATTTGAACCCAGTTCTCTAAACTCCACATTCAATTATCTTTCTTCTACACCGTAAGTTGTAGGTATGATTGTGGATAGGGAAATATTGAAATCTTCCTTGGTAACTATTTTACTCCTCATGCCATTTAAATTTGTGAGCAGCCTAGTCAAGTGTGTGGGGACCCTGAGGCTATTAAATACAGAGGCCTCTTAGGTTTAATTTTCTTAGTTATTGCAATCATCTTTTCTGAGCTGCTCAATTATCTTCCTTTTCTCTCTTATTTTCAGAAAAATAATGTCTAGTAAACATTTGTGGACAACAAGGAAGCTGCAGGGAGTTCACAGAAAAATCACATAAATGTTTCAGGGGAAGATATATATTGAAAGATTAAGAGCACTAAACAGGCACAACTTGATTAAAGCATGAGCAGCATGCTGGAACCCTGTGAAAATCTTTAGAGTTGAAATTTTAAGGTAATAAATGGATGATATACTTTGCTGTTAGAAGATATTTTATTCTATTCAATTAACTATTTACAAAGTCTTTAATGAGCAAAGTACTGCAAGGATACACAGATAAATAAAGCACAATTCCTTCCTCAAGGAACTTAATGGAAGAGACAAAGGGAAAGTCCTTGCTATCTATTTCACAAAAAAAGTTTAGGACAGAAGTATGTTCATATGATGCAGACCTGATGGGACTTTCAGTAACATATGGTATGACTACTTGAGATTTCTTAACTTCTGACCATAGATGGAAAGGAGTGGGTTCCTTTAATGGAATCCTATCCATGAGCCATCACAGATTATAAACAATGCTATCTAGAGGCAGTGATCCAAAACCCATGCTACTGAGTAGAACAAATGCGATTTTACTTCCTAGGGAAATATAATGTAGATTTCCCTCTACCTGTTTGAACATGGACAATTCATAACTTCTTGGCCTAACTTTGTTCATCTGTAAGATAGAAACAATTAAACTTTTACTGCCCATCTCATGGGGTGATGGTGAGCACTTTAAAAAGTGCTTTTTAAAAAAAATTAATAGCTTTAAGGGTGGATGATGGAGAGTAGACAGGTTTTTGTGTGAGCTCTTCTTGGTGTCTCTCAGATCAATACCAGATCAAGTCACTGAAATGGTGTTGGAGAAATAGAACACACAAATATTTGGAGTGTAACAACTATCCATTAGAAGATATTTTAAAAGAACTTGACAAAAGATCTGTTTCATTTGGGAACAGGGGAGGCAGCCAGCTCAGGGACAGCACAGGGACCTGAGGTGATATGATATGTACAAACAGGGAGAATCTACTAGAAGGCTCTTAGCCAAAATACCGCAATGTTGAATACTCTGTCCTGGTTTGGAAGCCAGTGGATCTTTGGATTAGCTGTGAGATATCCAACACAACTAATAAAAGCAAAGTGTGAGCCCTCAAACCACAGAATAATGAAGAACTTGGCTATGCCCACCTGGCACAGGAAGGAAGTCAGCGGCACTGGTCCCCAGGCAGAATAAAGCCATTGTCCCCTGTAGAAGAAGCTTAGGACTATCTCCTCTTTGTCCCACGAGAAGAACTCAATCTTTAAAAATGAGCAAAAAAGCAAAAAGAACTCGGAACATAGACAGCTTTTATGGAGACAGAGAAGAATAGACATCAAACTCTGAGGATCCTAAAGATAAATCAGATCCAGATGAAGCCCCAAAGGGTGATAAGAGTTGGTCCCCATATTACAAGACTCTCTTGTGAGAATTAAAAAAAACTTGAAAGGGTAGTTAGAAGAAAAATGGGAAAAAGAAATGAGAATATTGAAGGAGAGTTTGGAAAAAGAAAACAGAAATTTCCTTTTTTATTTTGTAAAGCTTTTTTATTTATAAAACATATGAGTAATTTTTCTCCACTGACCTTTGTAAAATTTTCTGTTGTAAATTTTCCCCTCCTTCCCCCCAACCCCTCCCCTAGATGGCAAGCAGTTTAATACATGTTAAATATGTTAAAATATATGATAAATCCAATATATGTATACATAAGTATAGTTATCTTGCTGCACAAGAAAAATCAGATCTAGAAAGAGAAAAAAAAAAAAACCTAAGACAGAAAACAAAATGCAAGCATTCACAGAAAGCATTAAAATGCTGTGTTGTGGTCCATACTTAGTTCCCACAGGCCTCTCTCTAGATGTATATGACTTTCTTCATCGCTGAACAATAGGAAATGTTTTGAATCACCTCATTGTTGAAGAGAACCATGTCCATCAATTACTCTTGTTTTTGCCATGTATAATGATCTCCTTGTTCTGCTCATTTCACTTAGCATCAGTTCATGTAGACCTCTCTGAAAACATCTTTGTCGTTTCTTATAGAAAGATAATATTTCATAACATTCATATACCATAATTTATTCAGCCATTCTCCAATTGATGGGCATCCACTCAGTTTCCATTTTCTTGCCATTACAAAAAGGGCTGCCACAAACATTTTTGCACATGTGGGTCCCTTTCCTTCCTTTAAAATCTCTTTGGGAAACAAGCTCAGTAGAAACACTGCTGGGTGAAAGGGTATGCATAGTTTGCTAACTTTTTGAGCAAATTCCAAATTGCTTGCCAGAATGGTTGTATCCGTTCACAGTTCCACCAACAATGTATCAATGTCCCAGTTTTCTTGCATCCTCTACAACATTCATCATTACCTTTCCTGTCATCTTGGCCAATCTGAGAGGTGTATAGTGGTATCTCAGAGATGTCTTAATTTGCATTTCTATGATCAATAGTGATTTGGAGCACCTTTTCATGTGACTAGAAATAGTTTCAATTTCTTTATCTAAAAATTGTCTGCTCATATCCTTTGACCATTTATCAACTGGAGAATGACTTGAATTCTTGTAAATTTGAGTTAATTTTCTACATATTTTAGAAATAAGGCCTTTATCAGAACCTTTGAATGTAAAAATGTTTTCCATTCCATTTTCCAAAATATGTACAAATTTATTGCTTTTCTTGTAATCTTGTCTGCATTCATTTTATTTGTGCAAAAGCTTTTTAACTTCCTGGCTTAGGAATCAGGACAGAGTATTCAACCCTGTGGTATTTTGGCTAAGAGCCTTCTGATATAGTCAAAATTATCTATTTTTGATTAATGATGATATCTAGTTCTTCTTTGTCACAAATTCCTTCCTCTTCCATAGGTCTGAGAAGTAAACTATCCTACATTCTTTTAACTTGCTTATAATATCATTCTTTATGTCTAGATCATGAATTCATTTTGCCCTTATCTTGGTATACGGTGTTAGGTGTGGGTCTTCTATACTAGATTCCAATTTACCCACCAGTTTTTGTCAAATAGTGAGTTCTTACTTCAAAAGCTGGGGTCTTTGGGTTTGTCAAACATTAGATTACTATAGTCATTGACTATTTTGTCCTGTGAACCTAACCTATTCCACTGATCAAGTACTTAATTTCTTAGCCAGTACCAAATGCTTTTGATGATTGCTACTTTATAATATAATTTTAGATCTGGCACAGCTAGGCCACGTTCATTTGCTTTTTTTCATTAATACCCTTCAAATTTTTGACCTTTTGTTCTTCCAGATAAATTTTGTTGTTATTTTTTCTAGGTCAGTAAAATAATTTCCTGGGAGTTTGATTGGTATAGCACTAAATAAATAGATTAGTTTAGGTAGTATTTTCATCTTTATTATATTCACTCAACCTATCCAACAGCACTTGGTATTTTTCCAATTGTTTAGATCTGACTTTATTTGTGTGGAAAGTGTTTTGTAGTTTTGCTCATATAGTTTCTGACTTTCCTTTGGCAGATATATTCCCAAATATTTTATACTATTGACAATTATTTTATTTTATTTTTAATAGTATCCTATCTTCTTTTTAATATCACTAACAAAACATTTTTATTAAAGCTTTTTATTTGCAAAACATATGTAAGGGTAATTCTTCAACAATGACCTTTACAAAGCTTTCCGTTACAGATTTTCCCCCCTAATCCCCATCCCTCCCCTAGATGGCAGGAAGTCCACTACATGTTAATTATGTTAAAATACTTGACAAATCCAATATATGTATGCATATTTCCACGATTATCTTGCTGTGCAAGAAAAATCGTGTGTACAAGAGAAAAAAAAAATCTGAGAAAGGAAGCACAATGCAAGCAAACATCAATAGAGAGCATGGAAATGTTATGTTGTGGTCCCCATTTCATATCCCTCTCTCTCGGTGTATATGGCCTTCACTGAACAATTGGAAGTGGTTTGAAGCATTTCATTATTGAAGAGAGCCATGTCCATCAGAATGGATCATCATATAGTCTTGTTGTTGCCATATAAAATGATCTTCTGGTTCTGCTCATTTTGCTCAGCATCAGTTCATGCAAGTCTCTCCAGGCCTCTCTGAAATTGTCCTGCTGGTCATTTCTTACAGAACAATAATATTCCATAATGTTCATATACCATAATTTATTCAGCCATTCTCCAATTCATGGGCATCCATTCAGTTTCCAGTTTCTAGCCAATACAAAAAGGGCTTCCACAAACATTCTTGCACATATTGGTCCCTTTCCTTCCTTTAAGATTTCTTTGGGATATAAGCCCAATATAAACACTGCTGGTCAGCAGTTATTTTAAATGGAATTTCTCTTTGTATCTCTTGCTGTTGGATTTTGTTAGTGATGTATAAAAATGCTGATGGTTTATGTGGATTTATTTTGTATCCTGCAACTTTGCTGAAATTGTGGATTATTTCTAATAGTTTTTAGTTGATTCTCTAGGGTTCTATAAGTAGACCATCATATCATCTTCAAAGAGTGATAATTTGGTTTCCTCATGACCACCTCTTATTCCTTTAATCTCTTTTTCTTCTCTTATTGCCAAACATAGCATTTCTAATACAATATTGAATAGCAATGATGATAGTGGGCAACTCTGTTTCCCCCCAATCTTATTGGGAATGGTTCCATTTTATCACCATTACATGATGCTAGCTGATGGTTTTAAATAGAGCTACTGACTATTTTAAGGAAAAGTCCATTTATTCCTATATTCTCTCGTGTTTTTAATAGTAATGAATGTTGGATTTTATCAAATGCTTTTTCTGCATCTATTGAGATAATCATATTTTTTTTTGTTAATTTGGTTATTGATATAGTCAATTAGGTTAGTAATTTTCCTAATACTGAACCATCCCTTCATTCCTGGTATAAATCCTACTTAGTCATGGTGTATTATCTTGGGCCTAATTTTCTGTAATCTCTTTGATAATATTTTATTTTAAGAATTTTGCATCAATATTCATTAGGGAGATTGGTCTATAATATTCTTTCTCTGTTTCTGTTCTACCTGGTTTAGGTATGAGTACTATGTCTATGTCATAAAAGGAATTTGGTAGGAGTCCTTCATTCCCTATTTTTTCAAATAGTTCATATAGTATTGGAGTTAATGGTTCTTTAAATGTTTGGAAGAATTCACATGTAAATCCATCTAGTTCTGGAGATTTTTTCTTAGGGAATTTATTAATGACTTGTTCTATTCATTTTTCTAAATGGCACTATTTAAGTAATTTATTTCCTCTTCTGTTAATCCAGACAATCTATATTTTTGAAGGTATTCCTTCATTTCACTTTGGTTATGAAAATTATTGGCATAAAGTTGGGCAAAATAACTGTTAATATTGTTCTAATTTCCTCTTCATTGGTGGAAAGTTCTCCCTTTTCATTTTTGAGACTAACAATTTGATTTTTCTCTTTCCTTTTTCTAATCAAATTATCTAGAGGTTTATCTATTTAATTGTTTTTTCATAAAACCAACTTTTAGTTTTATTTATTAATTCAATAGTTTTTTTTACTTTCAATTTTATTAATCTCTTCTTTTATTTTTAGGATTTCAAGTTTGATATTTGATTGGGGATTTTTAATTTATTCTTTTTCTAGTTTTTTTAGTTGCAAGCCCAATTCATTGATTTTCTCTTTCTCTATTTTATGCAAGTAAGCATCTAGAGATATAAAAATTTCCCTTATTAATGCTTTGGCTGCATCCCACAAATTTTGGTGTGTTGTGTCATTATTGTAATTCTCTTGGATGAAATTAGTAATTGTGTCTGTAATTTGCTGTTTCATCCATTCATTCTTTAGTATGAGATTATTTATTTTCCAATTGTTTTTTTGGTCTATTTTCTCCTGTCCTTATATTGTATGTGATTTTTATTGCATTATGAGCTGAAAAAATGCATTTACTATTTTTGCCTTTCTGCATTTGATTTTGAGGTTTTTATGTTTTAACACATGGTTATTTTTTTTGTATAAGTTCCTTGAATCACTGAGGAAAAAAGTAAACTCATTTCTGTCTCCATTTAATTTCCTCCAAATAACTATCCTACCTAAAATTTCTAACATTTTGTTTAACCTCCTTAACTTCTTTCTTATTTATTTTGTGGTTTGATGTATCTAGTTCTGAGAGAGCAAGGTGGAGATCCCCCCTATTAGATTTTTGCTGTCTATTTTTTCTTGCATCTCTCTAAACTTCTCCTCTAGGAATTTCCATACTATACCACTTTGTGCATATATGTTTAGTATTGGATAATACTTCATTATTTATGGTATCCTTTAGTGAGATATAGTTTCCTTTCTTGTCTCTTAATTAGATCTATTTTTTTTTTGCTTTTATTTGATCTGAGATCAGGATTGCTACCCCCGCTTTTTTTTTTTGTTCACCTGAAGCATAATAGATTCTGCTCCAGCCCTTTATCTTCACTCTGTATGTATCATTATGATTTAAATGTGTTTCCTGAAAACAACATATTGTTGGATTATGGCTTTTAATCCAGTCTTCTATCTGCTTCCACTTTATGGGAGAATTTATCCCATTCACTTTCACAGTTAAAATAATTCTGTATTTCCTGCCATCTTATTTACCTTAGGTTATGCTTTTCTTTCCTATCCCCTTCCCTTATCCTCAGTATTTTGCTTTTAATGACCACCTTCCTCAAACCATTCTTCCCTTTGAGAGTCCCACACCCCCCTTTTTTTACCTTTCCCCTAATTCTTCTGTTTTCCCTATTAGTCTTTCCCTCCTATTTCCTTAAAAGGTGAGACAAGTTCCTTTGTGATACCAAATACGCCTATTATTCTCTCAGAGCCAAATCTGATGAGATTAAGATTAACACAATACTCATCCCCCTCCTTTCTTTCCCTCTATCATAATAAGTTTTCTTTGCTTCTTTGTGTGATGTAATTTTCCTTATTTTACCTCCTTTTCCCTCTTCTTCCAGTGCATTCCCTTTTCTACCTCTAATTTCTTTTTCATATTATAATAATAAAATCAATTTATATCCTTATTCTCTAAGTATACCCATAACAGAAATATAGTTCTCAAGATTTTTTTTTCCTTTTTACCTTTTTATGTTTCTCTTGAATTCTTTGTTTCGAGATCAAATGTTTTTGTTCAGTTCTTGTCTTTTTATTAAAAATAGTTGAAATTCACCTATATCATTGAATATCCATCTTCTTTCCTGAAAGATGATGCTCATTTTAGTTGGATAGCTTATTCTTGGCTATAATCCCAGTTCCTTTGCTTTTTGGAATACAAGATTCCAGGCTCTTTGATGCTTTAAGGTGGAAGGTGCTAGGTCCTGGGTGATCCTAATTGTGGCTCCTTGGTATTTAAATTGTCTCTTTCTGGATGCTTGCAATATCTTTTCCTTGGCACAATAGTTCTGAAATTTAGCCACGATATTCCTTGGGGATTTAATTTTGGGGTTTCTTTCAGGAGATGATTGGTGCATTCTTTTGATAGCTATTTTACCTTTTGATTCTAAAATATCAGAGTAGTTTTCTTTTATGATTTCCTGGAAGATAGTGTCTAGGTTCTTTTTTTATCATGGCTCTCTGGAAGCCTTATAATCCTTAGATTGTTTCTCCTAGATCTATTTTCCAGGTCAATTCTTTGTCCTAGGAGATATTTCATATTTTCTTCCATTTTTTTGGTTTGACTGATTCTTGAAGTCTTGTTGAGTCATTCACTTCCATTTGTACCATTCTAATTTTTAGTGTCTTATTTTCTTCAGTTACTGTTTTTAATTCTTCTTTGCAATTGGCCAATTACATTTTTTTGTTTATTGCATTCTTTTCCCATTTTTTTCATTTTTTGTAGTGATCTCATTTCATTTCCTCTCCTTTCTTCTAATTCTTTTGAGATCCTTTATGCAATCTTTGAAGAAAGGCTTGTGATATGGGGTCCAGTTTATATCTCTCTCTTTAGGGCTTTTTCTGTTCTTGCTTTACAGTTAGGGACCTCAGGATTTGAGATCTGCTCTTCTCTCTCCATAAAAGCTGTCTATGGTGAGAGTTTTCATTGTTTTTATTCATTTTTTAAGGCTTGGCATCTGTTTAAGGCTAAGGAGGGACAGATGCTTTAATTTGCCCTGGAGCAATTCTGCTGATTGAGTTATTTCATGTGTTGGGCAGTTCTGCTGGTTGATTGATTGCTTTAGGTTGCTGTGTAATGGCAGCTAGGTCCAGTGCTCTTCTGGGGCTCAGTGGTTCACAATCTATTCCCCAAAAAAGGCACATCTGCCAAACCACCTGCTTACAATCAGAACAGATCAGCCCAAGAGGCCCACAGAAGACTCCCAGGTGTGTGGAAGCCACAACTCTCCAACACCCACTCCAGCTCCCTGCCCTGGTCTCCCTGTGCTGCAGTCTGAGTTTGGCAGACCACTCCCCAACCCAATTAAAACAGGCCTGGTTTGAAGTTCTTCTAGGGTATCTTCTTCTAAAAATGTGTTGTACTCCAGATATTTGTAGATTCTCCCATGAAAGATGTCTCCCATGAAAGATGATTCTGAGAATCTCTGATCAGTTAATTTTTGGTTGTAAATGTAGGTGCTTTGCCTTCTGGAATATAGTATTCCAGGACTTCTGATCCTTTATTATAGAAGCTGCCAGATCCTAGGTAGTCCTATTGTTGCTCCTTGATATTTGAATTGTTTTTGTCTGGCAGCTTGCAGTAATTTTTCTTTGATATTGTAGTTTTGGAGTTTTGCAACAATGTTCCTTGTGATTTCTCTTGTGGGATCTCTTTTCAAAGGTAATTGATAAATTCTTTCAACCAGTATTCCCTCCTCTTTCTAGAATATTGGGCAATTTTCCTTAAAAATTAAAATTGAACAAATTGAAATGAATGACTCAATAAGACTTCAAGAATCAGTCAAACAAAAACAAAAAAATGGAAAAAAATAGAAAAAAATATGAAATATCTCCTAGGAAAAACAAGTGACTTGGAAAACAGATCCAGGAGAGACAATGTAAGGATTATCGGACTCCCTGAAAGCCATGATGAAAAAAAGAACCTTGATGCTATCTTCCAGGAAATCATGAAAGAGAATTGCCCTGATGTTTTAGAATCAGAAGGCAAAATTGGCATTGAAAGAATTCACCAATCATCTCCAGAAAGAGACCCCAAAATTAAAACCCCAAGGAATATCGTGGCCAAATTTCAGGACTATCACACCAAGGAAAGGATATTACAAGCAGCTAGAAAGAAACAGTTCAAATACCGAGGAACTGTAATTAGAATTACACAAGATCTGTCAGCTTCCACATTAAAGGATCGAAGGGCCTGGAATAAGATATTCCGAAAGGCAAAAGAACTTGGATTACAGCCAAGAATAAGTTATACAGCTAGAATGAGCATCATCTTCCAGGGAAGAAGATGGTCATTCAATGATACAGGAGAATTTCACCTATTTCTAATGAAAAGGCCAGATCTGAACAAAAAATTTGACCTCCAAATCCAGAACTCAAGAGAAGCATAAAAAGGTAAAAAGGAAAGAACTCTTGAGAACTATATTTCTACTATAGGTATCCTTAAAGAATGGGGGTATAATTTGATTTTTCTTTGATAATAATGGAAAGGAAATTAGAGGTGGAAGGGATACCATACTGAAAAAAAAAGGGGAGGGAAAGGAGGGAAAATAAAGTAAAAATAAAGGAGGTAAAATAAGGCAAAATCTCATAAAGAGACATAAAAGATCTAATATAATTGAGGGAAAGTAGGGAGGACGATGAGTATTGTGTAAACCTTACTCTCATTAGATTGGGCTCTAAGATAGTATATCAGACACATTTGGCTTCATAGGAAGGCCTGACCCTCCTTGTGGGAAGGTGGGAGGGATAGGAGGAAAGGAAAGGGATATACTAATAGAAGGATTAGGGGAAAGGTATAAAGGGGAGGCAGAGATTCCAAAGGGGGGAGGACTGTTTGTGGGAGGTGATGATCAAAAATAAAGTACTGGGGAGGGGGGAAGGGAGAGAGGAGAAAGGGAAGAGAAAATCATAACTCTGGGTAAATAAGATGACAGGGAATACAGATATAGTTATTTTAACTGTGAATGTGAATGGGATGAACTCTCCCATAAAACGGAAGTGGGTAGCATACTGGATTAAAAGCCAGAATCCTACAATATGTTGTTTACAAGAAACACATCTAAAACATAAGAGATACATACAGAGTGAAGGTAAAGGGCTGGAGCAGAATCTTCTATGCTTCAGGTGAAGAAAGGCAGGGATAGCAATCCTTATCTTGGATTAAATAAAAACAAAAATAGATCTAATGAAAAGAGATAAGGAAGGAAACTATATTTTACTAAAGGGTACCATAGACAATGAAGCAGTATCAATACTAAACATATATGCACCAAGTGGTGTAGCATCCAAATTCCTAGAGGAGAAGCTGACAGAGATACAAGGAGAAATAGACAGTACAACTATACTAGTGGGGGATCTCAACCTTGCTCTCTCAGAATTAGATAAATCAAATCACAAAATAAATAAGAAGTTAGGGAGGTAAACAAAAGGCTAGAAAAGTTAGGTATGACAGATCTCTGGAGGAAATTGAATGGTGATAGAAGGGAGTATACTTTTTTCTCAGGGGTTCATGGAACTTATACGAAAATTGATCATGTGTTAGGGCATAAAAACCTCAAAATCAAATGCAGAAAAGTAGAAATAGTAAATGCATCCTTCTCAGATCATGATGCAATAAAACTCACATGTAATATAAGGCCAGGAGAAAATAGACAAGTTAAATGAAAATTAAATAATCTAATCCTGAAGAATGAATGGGTGAAAGAGCAAATTATAGACACAATCGATAATTTCATCCAGGAGAATGACAATAAGGAGACAACATACCAAAATTTGTGGGATAAGGCCAAAGCTGTTATAAGGGGCAATTTTATATCTCTAGATGCTTACTTGCATAAAATAGAGAAAGAGAAGATAAATGAACTGGGCTTACAATTAAAAAAGCTAGAAAAAAAACAAATTAAATACCCTCAATTAAATACCAAATTGGAAATTCTGAAAATTAAAGGGGAGATCAATAAAATTGAAAATAAGAAAACTATTGAATTAATAAATAAAACTAAGAGTTGGTTTTATGAAAAACCAACAAAATAGATAAGCCTTTAGTTAATTTGATTAAAAAAGAAAGAGGAAAAACAAATTGTTAATCTCAAAAATGATAAGGGAGAACTTTCCTCCAATGAAGAGGAAATTAGAGTAATAATTAGGAGTTTCTTTGCCCAACTTAAGCCAATAAATTTGATAATGTAATTGAAATGGAGGAATATCTAAAAAATATAGATTGCCTAGGTTAACAGAAGAGGAAATAAATTATTTAAATAACCACATTTTGGAAAAAGAAATAGAACAATCTATTAATCAACTCCTTAAGAAAAAATCTCCAGGGCCAGATGGATTTACATGTAAATTTTGCCAAACATTCAAGGAACAGTTAATCCCAATACTATATAAACTATTTGAAAAAATAGGGAAAGAAGGTGTACTAGCAAACTCCTTCTATGACACAGATATGGTGCTGATAGCTAAACCAGGTAGGGAGAAAACTGAGAAAGAAAACTATAGACCCATTTTCCTAATGAATATTGATACAAAAATTTTAAATAAGATTTTAGCAATGAGATTACAAAAAATTATCCCCAGGATAATATACCATGACCAAGTAGGATTTATACCAGAAATGCAGGGGTGGTTCAATATTAGGAAAACTATTAACATAATCAATTATATTAATAACCAAATTAATAAAAAACCATATGATTATCTCAATAGATGCAGAAAAAGCCTTTGAAAAAATCCAACACCCATTCCTATTAAAACACTGGAGAGTATAGGAATAAATGGGCTTTTCCTTAAAATGATTAGTGGTATCTACTTAAAACCTTCAGCAAGCATCATATGTAATGGAGCCAAACTAGAAACATTCCCAATAAGATCAGGAGTGAAACAAGGCTGCCCACTGTCACCATTATTATTTAATATTGTCTTAGAAATGTTAACTTTGGCAGTAAGAGAAGAAAAAGCGATTAAAGGAATTAGAGTAGGTAATGAGGAAACTAAATTATCACTCTTTTCAGATGACATGATGATATACTTAGAGAAAGCTAAAGACTCAAGTAAAAAACTACTAGAAACAATTCACAACTTTAGCAAAGTTGCAGGATACAAAATAAATCCACATAAACCATCAGCATTTTTATATATTACCAATAAAGTTCAACAGCAAGAGATACAAAAAGAAATTCCATTCAAAATAATTGTTGATAGTATAAAATATTTGGGAATTTATCTGCCAAGGGAAAGTCAGGAACTATATGAATTAAACTACAAAACACTTTCCACACAAATAAAATCAGAGCTAGTCAATTGGAAAAATTTAAAATGCTCATGGATAGGCCGAGCGAATATAATAAAAAATGACAATACTACCCAAACTAATTTAGTTATTTAGTACCATACCAATCAAACTCCCAAGAAATTATCTTGCAGATCTAGAAAAAATAGTAGCAAAATTCATTTGGAAGAACAAAAGGTCAAGAGTTTCAAGAGAATTAATGAAAAAAAAAGGCTGATGATTGTGGACTTGTTGTACCAGATCTAAAACTATATTATAAAGCAGCGGTCATCAAAACCATTTGGTACTGGCTAAGAAATAGAGTAGTCGATCAGTGGAATAGGATAGAATCACAAGACAAACTAGGCAATAACTATAGCAATCTAGTCTTTGATAAACCCAAAGACCCCAGCTTCTGGGAAAAGTACTCACTATTTGACAAAAACTGCTGGGAAAATTGGAAACTAGTGTGGAAGAAATTAGGGCTTGACCCACATCTAACACCACATGCCAAGATAAGATATAAATGGGTCATGATCTGGATATAAAGAGTGATACTATAAGTAAATTAGAGGAATGTAATATAGTTTACCTCTCAGACCTATGGAGATGGAATAAATTTATGTCCAAAGAAGATCTGGAACTCCTAATTGAAAACCAGATAATTTTTACTATATTAAGTTAAAAAGTTTTTGTACAAACAAAACCAATGCAATCAAGATTAGGAGGGAAGCAATAAATTGGGAAATCATTTTTACATTTAAGGGTACTGATAAAGGTCTCATCTCTAAAATATATAGAGAATTGTCTCATATTTATAAAAATTCAAGCCATTCTCCAATCGATAAATGGTCAAAGGATATGAACAGACAATTTTCAGAGGATGAAATTAAAACTGTGTATATTCATATGAAAAGGTGCTCCAAATCACTATTGATCAGAGAAATGCAAATCAAAACAACCCTGAGGTACCACTACACACCTGTCAGATTGGCTAAAATGACAGGAAAAGTTAATGATGATTGGAGGGGATAATAATGTTGGCGGGGATGAGGGAGGGCTGGGACACTGATGCATTGTTGGTGGAGCTGTGAACGGATCCAGCCATTCTGGAGAACAATTTGGAGCTATGCTCAAAAAGTTATCAAACTGTGCATACCCTTTGACCCAGCTGCATTTCTGTTGGGCTTGTATCCCAAAGAGGTCATAAGGGAAGGAAAGGGCCCCACCTGTGCAAGAATGTTTGTGGCAGCCCTTTTTGTAGTGGCTAGAAACTGGAAACTGAATAGATGACCTTCAATTGGAGAATGGCTGAATAAATTATGGCATATGAATATTATGGAATATTATTGTTCTGTAAGAAATGACCAGCAGGATGATTTCAGAGAGGCCTGGAGAGACTTGCATGAACTGATGCTGAGTGAAATGAGCAGAACCAGGAGATCATTATACACGGCAACAACAATACTATATGAAGATCAATTCTGATGGACATGGCTCCCTTCAACAATGAAATGTTTCAAACTACTTCTAATTCTTCACTGAAGAAAGCCCTATACACCCAGAGAGAGGTATGTGAAATGTGGACCACAACATAACATTCTCATACTCTTGATTGATGTTTGCTTACATTGTGTTTCCTTTATCTGATATGTCTTTTGTGTAGATAAGATTTTTCTTGCACAACAATGATGTTTGGAAATATGTATACATATATTCAATTTGTCAAGTATTTTGACATAATTAACATGTAGTAGATATCTTGCCATCTAGGGGAGGGGTGGGGAGTTGGGGGGAAAATTTGTAACAGAAAGTTATGTGAGGGTTAATGTTGAAGAATTACCCACACATATGTTATGCAAATAAAATAAAATTAAAAAAAAATAATGTATAATGTTCTCCAGGGCATTTTTTTTTGTGCGTGGCTTTAATGTAGTCCAATAATTTTTAAATTTTCTCTTCTGGATTTATTTTCCAGGTCAGCTGTTTTTTCAATCAATGATATATTTCACATTTTCTTCCATTTTTTTCATTCTGTTTATTTTGAGTGATAATTGTTATCTCACAATGTCATCAGATTCCATTTGCTCTGTTCTAGGTTTTACTATCTGATTTTCTTCAGTTAGCTTTTGTATCTCTTTTTTCATTAGATTAATTCTACTGTTTAAAAAGTAGTTTTCTTCAGACAAAATTTTCTTTACTTTTCCAATCTGTTGACTATTTTATGTATTCCTCTCATTTCCTTTCTGATTTTTCTTCCACCTCTCTTTTTTACCTTTTAAAGTCTTTTATGAGTGCTTCCAAGAAGTCAATTTGGGCATCAGGCCAATTCATATCACTCTTTGAGATGTCTTCTGTGGATATTCTGTCCTCTTCTGAGTTTGTGTTTTGGTCTGCTCTGTCATCATAGTAGCTTTCTATGATCAAGATTCTTTTCTATTTCTTACTTCTTTTCTTTTCTTTTGGTATTTCCTCTCTTTTTTTTTTAACTTTTAAGATGGAGCTCTGCTCCTGGAGTAAAGGGGATTCTGCCCCAAGCTTCCTGTGCAGCTCTGAATCTTGTCTTTGAGTATATTGTGTTTGCAGGGGGTAGCTTTGCCTGCTTTGTTCAGGAAAGTTTGGTTTCCCAGAGTTTGATTTCTGAACTGGGACTTGAAACTTATGCCCTGATTTGATCATTTACTGAGCCAGGACTGAGGATCTCAGTTGCTGATTTGCTGTGATTAAGAGGTTTTTAGAAGATTTCCCAGAGTCAGCTTTCCTTTTCTCTGTCAGTGAGACTAACCTTTCTTGAAATTTTTCCATTCTTTTTGGAGGTGGAGAGTGGTTTCATTCTGTCACAGTCTGTTAAGAGGCTTGGTTTCATGTGGTTTTCTAGGGAAACTGGGAGAGCTTGAGCAGCTTCCTGGCTTTACTTTGACATCTTGACTCCACTTATTTTTCTTAACTTTTTTTGCAACATGACTAAGATGAAAAAAAAGTTTTTAGGAACTTAATGTATAATATATTGTTTTGCCTTCTCAATGGGTAGGGGGAGGGATTAGCAAGGACCAAATTTGGAATTCAATATTTAAAAATGTTAAATATCAATGCAAAATAGTAAAATAAAAATTAGATTTCTGATTAATATTGCAACATCAAAGGTAATAGAGAAGTTTAATTCTTCCATATATTCCCCTGCACCCTGTTGAAAAATCCAAAAATGACCCAGAAAGACCAATGATAATGAATTTAAAAAGATTTGGAAATTATGCCCCCCATTCAGTTCAGAATCACAAAATGGGGTTCTATTTTTTGCTATGGTCTTAAATATTACACTCAACATATTTTTTTATCACAAAAAACTCAGAACTGTTGAACGCCATCTCTGGTATTGGCTCCCAAATGTTTAATTGGCTCTTCTGTAAATTTCAGTGCTCTAAAGATAGCTCAGCTGAGTCTTATTTCCCTTTTAGTGATGTATTAGCATTAGCTCTGGCTCCATTTCTGTTCTCAAGGGCCAGGGTTAGCAACTGGTTCCATGTCCCTGATTTTTGGAGCCTGTGATGGATATAGACTATCCCTTCTTCCCAGACTCAGAGTGTAGATGGTGGTTTCAAGGCTGTTTGCATGAGCATAAATTGTGTCTCCTTTTCTCCTTATTTTCACAATACTATACTTGTGCTAGCTTCTTTGATGGTTTTCTATTGCTCTTTATGAAATCACATTGGTTTCTCCAGTAACTCCTCTCCTTGACTCAAGTAATTTCTAACTTTATTTGGGCTTCCCTTGGTCAGACCCTTCTACCCACTTCTACTGGCTTCTAGCCATCTTTTGTTTTTAAAGGATAGAGCGTCTAAGTACTCTTTCTTTTTATATTTATTAGTCTTTCTGAGCACATTTTCACAAACAACATGTTTCAAAAGTTTTAGTGCAATTTTTTTTTTAATTTTTATTTTATTTGCATAACATATGTGTGGGCAATTCTTCAACAATAACCCTTACATAGCTTTCCGTTACAAATTTTTCCCCCCAACTCCCCACCCCTCCCCTAGATGGCAGGATATCCACTACATGTTAATTATGTTAAAATATTGGCAAATCGAATATATGTATACATATTTCCAAACTTA